>JAFHBV010000649.1:0-14578 GCA_019022785.1 Pseudomonodictys pantanalensis
ATCGTAGCCGGATTCTAAGTAACGCACACCAAATTCAGCGAGGATTTCTTATACCGTGGATGTGTTTTCACCTGAGGCAAAGTGTCTACAGGTGCTGAGTTCTCGGCCGAAACCTTACCCAAAATGAATGAGCGGCGGAGTTAACGCGGACGCAAACTACACACGCACTTGCACCGTCAACTTCCCATCACTTCATCTTCATAGATCAGGTAATTGTTAACTCGTGAAACTACCTTGCTGTCATAAGTCTTGTTACTTTCTCTCACTCTGTTCACGGCTTGCCTTTTCACACCGAACCTCCAGATATGGATGTACCGCATCGAAAACGCCGAAGACCTGCATTGTCATGCCTCGAATGCCGCCGTCGCAAGATCAAGTGCGATCGCCAAGAGCCTTGTAATCATTGCGTTGCAAACCACACCCAGTGCTCATTCAGGACTTTTGCCGATGGACCTGTACACCAAGTTCATCAACCGATATCCGGAGATTCGACTTTGAGTCCATCGCCTCATGGAAGAACTCCAGAATCTCCACGTCAACAACCTATTTTACATGGGCTAGCCATCGCGAATGGAGGCAACCCCGCTCAACTAGAGCCAGGTATGGCCAGGATTGCAATGCAAGAAACCGTCAATACGGCAGGGCGCAGTGTTCCGCGCCCGCAGTATCAGGCCGAAGACAAGGATTTTAGGATTGCCGATCTTCTGCGACGAATCCAGACGCTCGAACAAAGCAATCAAATAAGATCATCAAACCCTTCCCCAGAAACCAGCGTAGCATACCAGAGACAGCCCAGTGCTGAGGACACTCCCATAGAGTTTTACAAAACAAGAATCCAGAGGTGGAGCCACTGGGTAGGAGCCAATCACGAAGAAGTACGGCGTCGTCCATGACTGTGAAACAAGCTCATTGACCTCATTGCAGTTTACGATCCTCTATGACTGCTTCCTGGTCGCCCTGGGCAAGGACAACGAAGCCTCAGGGACGTTGTTTCAGGATCCTGCCTCACGAGCCATGGCAAAAGAGGTGGGCGTCTTATTGCAACAGTGCAAAGAGCTTGCACGCAGCATCAAATCTGTCCAACCCGGCCGCTGCCTCTCATGCCCCTACAGCGAACTCGAGCGTCCATCTAGGGCAGTCGCTGATGAGGCAATCGCTCAGTATATCAGCACCGTTGAATCCGTCTTCCGCATCGTCCATGTCCCTACCTTCTACTCTGAGTATGCGAAGTTCTGGGACAATCCGGAGGAATTGTCCTTGGACCTGCGACTCAAAGTCCTTCTCGTGATCGGGTTTGGATCCAGACTCCTTCCAGCATCCGAAGTTGGCACCGATCTCACCCGTATGGCTCAACGATGGATACACGCTGCCCAAACATGGCTCTCTGGGCCGCTGAAGAAGGATCGTCTGTCCATCAGTGGCTTGCAGATATACTGCCTCACAATCTTGGCGCGGCAAGTGTTCGCCATCGGAGGCGATCTGGTGTGGATGTCCATGGGTTCACTGATCCATCGTGCGATGCAGGTAGGCTTGCACCGCGACCCGAAACATCTGCAACCGATGACTACACTTCAATCCGAGCTTCGAAGACGACTGTGGGCCACAATCCTTGAATTAACACTACAAGCATCTCTAGATGCAGCCATGCCGCCGAGAATCTCTGTGGAGGAATTCGACACCGAGCCTCCTGCCAATGTCAACGACGAGGAGCTCGACGAAAGCACCACTCCACTACATTCTCATCCGCGTTCCACATTCACCTCGACGTCGCTGCAACTCATGATGCTAGACTCGCTGCATATCCGCCTACGTATTCTGCAGCTCCTCAGTAGCCTGCGAGCCGAGCTTTCGTACTTCGACGTCCTATCCCTCAGCCAGGAAATGACCGATGCTTACCGCAAAGCCAACGATTCTCTACGTAGCTACCCCAGCAGCGACATCACGCCCTTCCACCACCAATTCATCCATTACCTCATTCGACGCTTCATGATCCCGCTCCACTCCCAATTCGCCAGCAAAGCGTCCAAGAACCCGTTATTCCACTACTCGCAAAAGGCGAGTCTGGACGCCGCAATGGCGCTCATCTCGCCCGCAACAGGGGCTTTCCATCGACTCCTAGTCACTGGAAGTGGTCTCTTTCGAGAAGGCATACGACTCGTAGGCACCGTCATAGCCATCGAGCTGCTCACACATACCGAAGCCCAGCGTCTGGATGGAACGTTGCAGACTGACTCATCCTACCGAAATCTACTGAAGCAGGCCATCAAAGACATGGCTGCGCAGAACCTTGAGCGTCATCGGCAGGGAGACACGAATATCAAGGGGTACATGTGGCTGAACATGATACTGGCGCAGATCGAGGCGATTGAGATGGGGCAGTCCCAGGAGGTTGCGATGGCGAGGTCGGGGATCGAGAGTCTGGAGATCTGTAGGGATTTGTTGCAGGCGCAGCTTGCGGCTGTTCCGTTGCCGTTGCCGTGTCCACATCATACGGGCCAGACACCGGTGAGCTTCGGGAGCGGAAATGATCCTTATGGGTTGGACTTCGATATGGACTTTTTCTTCGCGGATGGGGATGGTGGATTCTCGTAGGAAGCAATGTTAGAGCGGCTATTTGGATATGGAATAGATGGGGCCTGGTTGTATTCAACTATCACAGCTCTAGGGCCGTGCTAAGGTATGGTGAAAGCCTCATCTTCTACCTAATAAGAGTACATACGGAGCTATATGATTTGTTGACTGGTATTATTAGGTAGCAAAGAATCAGAAACGCACTGAGCAATTGGTGTCTCCTATTCCGAATTGGTCGCCCTGACGGAAGGAGTTCGTTGTCTCCGACGGCCGAGAGCTGCGGACATAACAGCACTATATAACAACCAAGCTGCTTACCTCGTTACAGCGTGGCACTCCCACGCGAAGAGTTCAGAACCAGATCCCTCTCTTGTATCCTTCGTCTTCTCCGACATATTCAACCTTTTCAATCTCCATCCTACTATGCCTCCCCTGAAAATCCTCATCGCAGGCGCCGGCATAGCTGGCAACGCCCTCGCCTTCTGGCTCCTCCGCCTTGGCCACGGCGTCACCATCATCGAGCGCTTCCCCTCCCTCCGCACCTCCGGTCTGCAGCTAGACCTCCGAGGGCACGGTGTCACAGTTATGAAACGCATGGGTCTAGAAGAGGCATTCCGCGCCAGAGCAGCACCTGAAATGGGCATGCAGATGGTGGACAAGCATGGTAAGCGAAGGGCCTGGTTCCCTGCGAATGAGAAAGGGAAGGATGGAGTGCAGAACTTCACGACGGAGTGGGAAATTATGAGGGGTGACATGTGTAAAATATTTTATGAGGAGGTGAAGAAGAAGAATGGGGTAGAGTATTTGTTTGGGGAGAGTGTAGAGAGCTGGGAGGATGGGAGTGATGGAGTTGAGGTTAGGTTGAGGGGTGGGAAGACGGTGAAGTTTGATCTTCTGGTCGGAGCGGATGGTAAGCATACCTTACCTCACCAATCGATCCCTCATCACTGACGCTTCAACAGGCGTCCACTCGCAGATCCGCACTAAGCTTCTCGGCCCATCTGGTGTCCATCCACTTCCGGGACAAACCGTAGCCTATTTCACCATATCAGCACCCCTGCCCTCGACCGCCGTCCCTGAAAAGGAATACGTTGCTACCATGTACATGAGCACCAAGCGCCGCGGTATCATGACCCGCAGGAACAATGCAGAGACGTTGCAAGTGTACCTCGGTGGCACCATACCAGCGGAAAAGTTCCACGTACGTCCTGGCGACACGAAGGCAGAGAAAGAGGCTCTTGCCAAGGTCTTTGAAGATGCTGGTTGGCGGTCCGATGAGATTGTCAAAGGAATGATGACATCGGAGAACTTCTACTGTGAGCGTATGACGATGGTGTCGTTGAAGAGCTGGCACAAGGGACGTGTTGTCCTTGTTGGCGACGCTGCATGGTGTCCGACGGCCAATACTGGCATGGGGACTACGTCTGCGATGGTGGGCGCGTATATCCTGGCTGGCGAGATTGGGAGGCATTGCAGTGGGTCCGGGGACAAAGAGAATTTGGAGAAAGCGCTGAGAGGATATGAGGAAAAGTTCATGCCGTTCATGGAGCAAGTGCAGAAGGGTGTGCTCGATGAAGAATTGTGGGGAACAACGGGAGAATTCAGCCTGAAGATTATGCTGTGGCTTGCTGGACTGGCTAGCTTCTTGAGATTGAATCTTGGGAACTGGGTATTGAAGGAAAAGGTGAAAGGGTGGGAGTTACCAGAGTATAAGGAGTTGGCGGGGGTGTAGATCGGCTTCGCGACCGGGTTATATTCCTAATGTTGTATATCAGCCGGCTCGAGGTAGGTAGCATCATCACCACTTTTCATTCTCTATCTCCCATGTTCTTGTTCTCATGGAAGTACATCCTATGTGCAATTCAGCAGGCTTACAAGTATACATTGCGTGGCGTTAGCTAAAGATCGTTGTGCCCCACCATCTTCCCTCAATACCCAAAAATACCACGAGCTGACATGTGTACGCGGGGCCAGGGTTATTATAATCGGCTGACTGCCCTCTCCTCCACTTGACCTTTGTTCCTAACATTTTGCAAGCAGTGTTATCACCGTGTTCCTCAGAAACTTGTTACAGCTACCCTATGGTAAACGAAGATGGCCACAACATGCTATTTCATTGTCACTCCGGATCCCTCACGCGCGCAGACCCTTCAGGTAGGTACCATCGCCTTCATACGAGCTAGATTGCCGACGCAGAGTCAACAGGAAGGCACCGAGCAAGTCTTCTACGTCAAGTTTGGCGACGGGCCCTGCGAGGCTGACTACAGACGCGCAAACCCCAACTTCGGCTACGCGCAAAACAGTCGCTCGCCAACCGTGACGCAGAACTACGGTCTCCACGATAGCAAAGGGAGAGAAATCAAGGAAGGGAAGCGGCCAGGAAAATACCTGGAGCTAATGTTGATAAAGTGCAGTGATGGCGCCATGAGCTGTAAGATACAACACCCTTCTCATATTGCGATACATGTTGCTGAATATGATGGGACCAGACGAGGGGACAGAATGGCATCGGTTGCGACTCAAAAGTGGCCACAATATCAACACGTTGAGGGACATCCTCGCTAGGATTCTGGTCGAGTTCCCGAATTATGACTGGAATCATACCACGATTTCGGCGTTTCAAAGGCTGGTCGACCAGGCGTGGAATGCATCTGGCTTGACCGCAAATACTCCGGGGGAATTTGCAGACTTTTTGAGGACGTAAATCCAACAAAGTGCGTTGGAAGGACTGGCGAATATCACCTTAGTATGAAGGGGCGGGNGGAGATATGCCAGGATATAGGAGCTGGAGAGAGTGTATTGAGGTTGAGCGCGGGATCCATTTTGAATGTTAGCGATCTCTATACTAGATGAGAGAATTATTACTAGTTCGAACGCCTCCGTAAGACTCTGAAGGCTACCAACCATTTATCCCCACTCTCTTCTATGCCCCATTTCGCAGCTGTTCCTGTTTCGAGAACGGTAATCCGCGAACGTAACAACCTCGAATACAGTCAGGCCATCTTATGTCGGTTGTCTCCTGTGTGGTCTGTGAGCGACCATGCACTTTTTAATTGATCGTGTGAATTGCGGTGGGAAGCAGCGAGGTGTTGCTTAACCCTAGTGTGCTAGCGCCTTGGCATCCCCGAAGCTCCGCCAAAGTTTCCATGAGGTGCGTCCCTCATGCATCAATTGCACCCATGGCGAACCCACGATCACTCCTTGCTCCGCTGAGCAGAATAACGATATCTCCGATTACCAGCGCACGGCCAGATGTCCTCCGTCTCGCGTCCCTCACCCACCAAACCGTACGATGCGCGGCAACGAAAACCACAACGAAGAAGAAAAAGAAGACGCGCACCACCTTCCGACAATATGACTTGAAGGACGCAGAGCAATTCTCACTGGTAGATGCGATGCAGTAAGTCTATACCGTCCTCAACCCTCTCGTCGCATTAGCACAGCTAATTGATTAGATACATCCGCGCCTTCGAAGTCGGCCGCAACCCATCCTCGTCCAAGTACGAAATGCACGTCCGTTTCCGCACGCTGAAAAACGGCCCCGTCGTGCGAAACCGCCTCCGCCTTCCGCACGCCGTCAAAACTGACCTGCGAATCTGCGTAATCTGCCCGCCCGACTCCAAAGCCGCCGCCGAAGCCCGCGCCGCAGGCGCCACCCTCATCGGTGAGGATGAGATCTTCAATCAAGTAAAGGAAGGCATCGTAGAGTTCGACAGGTGTATATGCCACTCGGATTCGCTGCAGAAGTTAAACAAGGTGGGGCTGGGTAGGATACTGGGTCCGAAGGGATTGATGCCGAGCACGAAGACGGGCACTGTGGTCACGCAGGTGGGCCCGAGTGTGCGGAATATGGTGGGTGGGAGTGAATATAGGGAGAGGATGGGGGTGGTGCGCATGGCGGTCGGGCAGCTGGGCTTTACGCCGGAAGAGCTGCAGAGTAATATCAAGGCGTTTATGGATGCGATTAAGAAGGATATGGCGCAGTTAGGGGATCGGATCACGAAGGAGATACATGAGGTGGTAAGTTGTCCGCGTGATGCATGTTGGTGGGCGGTTCCTAATATGGGTTATAGGTTCTAAGCTCGACGAATTCGCCTGGCTTCACATTGACGGGCGAGTATAGAGGTCCGAACTCAATATCACCTAAGGAGTTGTCTGGGCCGTTGTAGATCTTGCATGTAGCCGTTACGCTGTACAAATGCTGTACCATATTACCCAAACACCATCGCTATGCTGGATATCTTGCTCTGAAACTTTTATGCCTTTAGTGACTTGAGTACTTTCACCGCCTCCGCCGATTCATCCAGATCCGCATACATTTTCATGACCTTGATGACGCTGTCTCTCCCATCCGCACCGGTCTTCTTCGCCTGCTGGAGCGCCGCCCCAAGATCTAGCAACAGCGTATTCCTCACCTTCATAACTCTCGGTGCCTGGGCCGCAACAAATGGATGCTCGCCCAATCCCTCCGCGGCCTGCTGCACAAGCCTGTACTGCATCGCATGTCGCTTCAGCTTCGCAATCGACACCCTAACCACATCGTCCTCTTCTTCGTCTTCCGATTCCTCACTATCCGATGAGTCCAGATTTCCATTCGCGAGCACCTCCTTCCCCGTCGTTTCAACAAGCAACTGCTCCTCCAACCCCCTCAATCTAGCCTCATAATCCACTAACCTCCTCCCCAACACAATATCCTTCCTAACCCTCTGTCTCTCCCTCACCGCCTGCTTGACCTCCTCTTCCCTCTCCGCGACGCTTCTCCTTACACTCTCGACTTCCTTCCGAAACCCCAGCAATCCCACCCTTACTTCCTCGACTTTCTCATCGCCATTCCTTAGGCTCCTCCCAAGACCTAAGAAGTCCTGGTAATTCGAGTTCACAAGATCAAGCAACTCCTTATTGAGCAGCTGCGAGCGCGAGCGCAATTCAGCGCGGAGGTCTTCGAGTGTTTGATGACGATTATGCAGGGTCGAGAGGTACGACGAGGGACTGAACGAGGGTGCAAGAAAGTCGCTACGCTGAAGGGGAACAGGATACGGGAGCGAGTCGTCGTTGTCCGAGTCGGAGGCGGAGGAGGAGGGGGACGCAAGCTAGCCAATGGGTTAGAGACACGCTCTTAATTCACCTCTTTACCCTCGCTGGCAAGAGGAAAGAGGCAATGGGAGGTACCCACGTACGTAGAAGCGACTCATGGTTTTGCGGGACCGTGTGGGTGAAGCATAGCGGTGTAGACGTGTTCTGTGCTCCTGCAGTAGATGTTCGCGCGCACGTACAATTGTGTGGTTGGTTGGTGGTGTGGCTTTCCTTATCGATACGAGCCACTATGACGAGGGGCCGAAATCGGAAAAGCTTGCCGAGGCTGCGGAATTACCTGAGGGTCCGGAGGAATCGGCGCTGATGGACGGGTGTTGAAGGGGGTCTGTCAGCGCGTCAATGGTTAATAATCGTCGCCATTGGGCTCCCACTTGTAGGGTGGGGCTGTAGGTCTATGCTAACGGTAGGTTTAGATCTCTCCTAGATCTTCTTCATTTTGCATTCTACTTTCGGTTTCTGATTTCCGTCACCCCGCTCTCCTTCGTCAGTTCTGGGAATAGGTATAGAAGCGCTATAGACGTCATACACCGGGATCAGGATTTGAGAAGAAGAGATGCCACTCCCACAGCCAACGCTCCCGGAGCCCGCACATCCAAACGTCGACTCCATGTTGAGCCGGAAATTTGGGAAGGAGATTGCGAATTACTTCTCTGGTACCCTTTCCGTCCTCCCCCACCTCATTTCTCCTAACACCTTACAGGCTCTCCACTAAATCGCGTATCCTTCCTCCGTCCCGATCATGCCTTCCTCTCCTCTGCGCTCAGACACCCAAGTTCGACGTTTCTCCTCTTCAATGCCCTAGAACCGCTCGTCTCTTCGCCATCTGCGCTCGCGCTCGCCACCTTCTCCGATGTCAAATCCATAATCGGCGCGGACCCATTCGAAAAGACAGAAGAGACGCAAATTGCGGAATACAATTCCAGTCTCTATGTACCCCAGATAGTCTTCCTGGGGCTAGACGAGAGAGAGAAGGGCGGTTTCGTCTATAAAAAGAATTACAAAGGACAGCCATGGTTCGCGGTCGACGTAACACCAAAGGGGGGTGTCAAGGAAGCGTGCGAGAAGTTGATTGAGGAGATGAAGGGGAAGGGACTGGAGTTTAGTAAGGGCAGAATGCATCTAAGTCTACCAGCACAAGAGGGTATGTTTCTGCCCTCCCAATACAACATGTTCATAAACTCAGAATACTGATGTTATTACAGCGGCCATATACGCCGAAGCCCGTCACCTCCTCGACTGGAACGCGCGAAACCCCTACTGCGCACAATGCGGCTATCCCACGCTCTCTGTAAACGCCGGCTTCAAACGCACCTGTCCACCGCGGGACATCGCACCCGCCGTCTCCACCCCAGATCGTCCTCCCTGCGCGACCCGCAAAGGCGTCTCCAATATCTCGTTTCCGCGCACCGATCCCACGGTGATCATGGCCGTCATATCCGCAGACGGCCAGCGCATCCTCCTCGGTCGCCAAAAGCGCTGGCCAAAGTACTGGTACAGCACCCTCGCCGGCTTTCTCGAGCCCGCTGAGTCAGTCGAGGAAGCTGTGCGACGCGAGGTATGGGAGGAGAGTGGTATTCATTTGGGGCGTGTGGTGATCCACTCGACGCAGCCGTGGCCGTATCCGGCGAATCTGATGATTGGGGCTGTAGGACAGGCGGTGCCGGAGGGGGAGACGATTCATCTGGGGCATGATGCTGAGTTGGAGGATGCGAAATGGTTTACTGCCGAGGAAGTAAGAGAGGCATTGAGGGTGGGGACGAGTGGGTTGGGGGAGGATCCTGGGCCGGAGTATAAGGCGGGTGGGTTAAGATTGCCGCCCAAGACGGCGATTGCGAATCAGCTTATGAGTGCGGTTGTGGAGGGTTTTGCGAGTGGGTCGCCTATGATCTAGATGGTATAGACGTAGAACATAGATTTGTATGTGGCAAGCACTCAGGTCGTGTTTTCAAAGTCAAGTCCTCTGCAAACGGCAAACTGAGGCAGAAAAGAAGATATGCAGACAGTCGCTGCTAGACGCCGCCCCCCAATCCAGTGGCAGGGGGCTGTCGACTAGAAAACACGGTAGGATGACATGGTATTACATTTTCGTTGCCCCTCTCGATTACGGGAGGACAATATACTTTGTCAAATGCTGCGGTATACTTCCAAGCAGCTTCTTCTCCTCGAGCCACTTCTTTGAGAACAGTCGATCCGCATACCGATACGCGCCATCGCAGAGCAGCGTAACGACCGTATGTCCCTTGCCCAGCTTCTCAGCCACCTCTTTCGCCGCCACGACATTCAAGCATGAGCTTGCACCCAGATACAATCCCTCCTCATCCAAGCACCGATAAACCATCTCAATCGTCTTCTCATCCGCAATGTGCAGGCTGCCATCCAGAAGATCGATGTCCGGCTTAAGGTTATCCGTCACGCGTCCCTGCCCAATACCCTCAGTAATACTTCCGCCCTGCCTCTCTGCTAGCTTCCCTCCACTTTGAATATACGAATGCAGCACCGACCCCGGCGGATCCGCAAGGAAGCTCTTCACCCTTCCGCCACTCTTCTCCTTCAAATATCTCGTCACACCAGCCAACGATCCTCCCGTCCCCGTAGCGCAGGTAAAAGCATCAATCTTCCCCTCCGTCTGATACCAAATCTCCGGGCCCGTAGTCTCAATATGCGCCTGCCGATTCGCCACATTATCAAACTGATTCGTCCACACCGCATTCTCCATACTCTCCGCATGTCTCTTGGCCTGATGATTATAATTCTGCGGGTTCTCGAATGCTACTGCCGGCACGGGATATACCTCGGCGCCCAGCAACCTTAACAGATCTATCTTGCCTTGCGACTGTGTGTTGGGCATGTATATAACGAGCTTGTAGCCTTTTGAGCGACACACATGGGCGAGACCGATGCCGGTGTTCCCAGCTGTGCCTTCGATGACGGTGCCGCCGGGTTTGAGGAGACCGAGGCGTTCGGCGTTTTCGACGACGTAGAGGGCGGCGCGGTCTTTGACGCTGCCGCCGGGGTTTTGGAACTCGGCTTTGCCCAGAACGTTACAGCCGGTTTCCTCGGAGAGCTTTTTGAGGCGGATGAGCGGCGTCTTTCCAATCGCTAGCGTCCGTGAGCTTTGTGGTTCCTTCTAGCGAAGTTGTGGGCGGGGGGTGGATATACCATCAATGAAGCCCCGCTGCCCTATGCCTTGAGCTTTCGATATATTGATGCCGGTCTGGTAGGAGGCTTCTAGTTGCGACAGCGACTCGGCGCTGCGCCATATCGAAGCTGCAAAGCTCCGCGATGCTGTTCGAAACATGATTGCTTGAGTGAGTCGACTCAATTGTGCAACGAGCAGAGCAATGCGAAATGTCGAACGACACCTCGGTTTTGTAATGGAGAATGTTCAGCCAATCATAGCGCGTTGTGGCCGATGTCGCAATTCTACATGATCGGCGCCGTGCACGTGCTTTCGCTCCGCTAGCGCGGTTTCCGCTTTGGGAAAGAACACAACAACAACAACACAGCGAGCGCATCCACATCAGACGACAACACCCTACCTGTGACCGCCAGCACTCGCATAAAAACCCACGATGCCGGGACGGCCGTCGCGCTCAACGCGCTCTTCAGGCGCAGCAGTCGCCCGCAAGTCCTCTACTGCCACGCTTAAATCGCGGGGCTCTGCCTCCGCCCGCACCTCCGCATACGCCGTCGAAGTGCCTGATGAAGGCCCTGAGACCTCCCTCCGAACGCAGATTTGCCAGATCTTCGCCGATGCACAGAACACTACCGCTACGCAGCGCAAGCTGCAGACAAACTTGAGGAAATTGCAGGAGCGGTGTTGCTTTGAGCCGCAAGATGTGGGCAAGAAGAAGAAGGTCCAGGAGGACGAGGCGCAGTTCGACGAGGAGGAGTTCACCAATGAAGTCACGCGGTGTGTGCTCAGGATTCTGGATGTGAAGAAGGGTGAGGCGGTGGGGGATCGCATCATCCGCTTTTTGGGACTGTTCCTGAAGAGCGCGAACGAGAAAGGTGGGCTTGGGCAAACAATTGGTGTAATGTATACGCTGACGCGGAATAGATCAAGCAATCTTCCAACCAGAAGATGGCGAAGAAGTCGGCGGATTTCGAGAGACGCCTAGCAGCCGTCTCACATCGCATATTCTCACCACCCTGCTCGGCTTCCTTACCGCCAAGGATAAGACAGTGCGTTTCCGAGCTACGCAGACGGTTGCGCATATCGTCAACAACATGGAGACGATCGATGATGAGATCTTCAACCTGATAAGATTGGGGTTTTTGAAGCGACTCCGCGATAAGGAGCCATCGGTGCGCGTCCAGGCCGTCCTGGGTCTCGGCCGACTGGCGGGCAATGACGACGAAGAGGAGGAAGACGAGGACAGCGACGACGATGTCCAGGGCGGTATTCTCAACAAACTCATGGAAATCATGATTCACGACTCGAGCGCTGAGGTCCGACGTGCGGTTCTGCAGAATCTGCCCTTTTGGCCGTCGACTTTGCGATTCATTCTTGAGCGCGCGAGGGATATGGATCCGAGCATGAGGCGCATAGTGTACGGAAGAATCCTACCGACATTGGGGGACTTTCGACACATGTCCCTTGTCGAGCGCGAGAAGCTCATCCGTTGGGGTCTCCGCGACCGAGACGATCTGGTTCGCAAGTCTGCAGGTAGGCTCTTCTGCGAGCGGTGGCTCGAAGACTGTGCGTCATCGCACGACACACGTCCAGAAGAAGAGAAGAAGCCTGGTGAACCTGCTCCGCTCAACATGGAGGCCCTCACCGAGCTGCTCGAGCGCCTCGACGTTGTTCGCTCAGGTGCCGAAGGCGGCATCGCACACGACGCCATGAAGGAATTCTGGGAGCTTCGACCCGATTACCGCGAATTTGTCACCTTCGACCATGACTTCTGGCAGGAGCTGCGTGCCGAAGAAGCCTTCGTGGCTCGCTCCTTAAATGACTACTGCACGCGTGTCGAGGAGGATAGGTTGAGGGAGATGCTTGAGGGCAAGATGCCCGAAGTTACGCCATTTGCCTACATTGTCCAGCAACACCTTAATAGCCTCGTGGACCTCGTCGAAAAGATTGCAGGGATGGAAGACGACGATCCTGAGGCTGAAGAAGGACAGGAGGAAGTCGAGGACAAGGACTTTGTTGTCCAGCAGTTGCTTCACATTGCGCTCACGCTCGACTACAGCGACGAAGTTGGACGACGACAGATGTACAATTTGATGCGAGGAGCACTCGCCCGCGCCCAGCTGCCGGAAGAATGCACCAAACTCGCTGTAGAGGTACTTCGCGTATGCTGCGGCAACCGGGGCGAGGCCGACTTCTGCGCCGTGATACTCGAAGCCATCGCCGAAGTGCGTGACACGCTCATGGACGACGGCAACGCCACCGAGACGGTCGAGGACCCAGACGAGAGCTTCCACTCCGCCAGGTCCGACATTAGCGACAGCACCGGCTCGAATATCGTTGTCCGGCGCCAAAAGTCCAAGACACCGCCGAACCTCACCCAAGAAGAGGAGGAGCAGAAGCGAATCCGTGAAGTCCTGGTGTACTCCAAGTGTCTGCACATCGCACAGTGCACGCTGCAGAACGTGAACTGCGATTTGGAGTCCGATACCTCGCTGTCAACGATACTGAACACGCTGATCATCCCCGCTGTGCGGAACCCGGAGATGATGATTCGAGAGCGCGGTGTGCTTTGTCTAGGCCTAGGTGGTCTGCTCAGCAAGGTCAGCTACCATCCCCTACTCCCCAAGCAACACTATGTCTAACTTTCCCACAGAACCTCGCCCGCAACAACCTCGAGCTCTTCTTCTACTGCTTCAAGCAAGGCCACGACGAGCTTAAAGAAATCGTCGTCCAAGTCCTTACCGACATCATCATAACGCACCCTTCTCTCCTCGCCTCCGTCCCCGTAGAAGCCGACAGCACCACCGTCGCCGAAGGCGCAGAGCCCACAGTGCCCGAACTGATGCCTAACCCGCTCATCAAACCATTCGTCAAGATCCTCCTCAAAGCCTTCTCCTCCGACGTCAGAGAAACCTCCTTGATAGCCTGCACCGCCGCCTCCAAGCTGCTCCTCCTCAACATCCTCCCGCCCTCAGCAACAGCTGACATCCTCAAATCCTTCGTCCTCACCTACTTCTCCCCCGACACAGCCGCCAACCCGGCCCTTCGCCAAGCCCTCTCCTACTTCCTCCCAGTATTCTGCCACTCCAAACTCCAAAATGCGCTCCTCATGGCGCAAGTCTGCGTCCCGCTCACCAGCAAGCTGCTCCTCATGCGCGAAGAAGAGGCTGCTGAGGATGAAACAAATGGTATGGTGGGCTGGCCCGTCATCACCTCGCACATGGCCGACTGGACCGACGGGCGCAAGGTCGTCGGCGCGTCGACGCTCGGCCTCGACGGCAAAACCAACACCAGCCGCGAGGCAGAGGAGCCGCACATCTACCTCGCCACCGAGATTCTGGAGCGCGTGCTGGGGAATGGCTGTGGCAGGGATGAGCGCAAGCCGCTGCTCGCTTTGCTGAGCAAATTGAGCATCGCGGCGACGGGGCCCGCGCCGGATGAGGAGGCGTTGCGGACGCTGCATGGGCTTGTTACCGAGGCCGTCGAGGCCAAGGTCGGGATGGATGCTACGCAAAGGAATGCGCTTACCAAGTTGGAGGTGNGGCTTACGAAGAGGCTGGGGGATGTGGAAATTGTGACGCAGGTTCAGGGTGAGGAGGAGGGGGATACCGTGACGCCTGATACGACGGTTGTGCAGGGTGGGAGTGGGAAAGAGGTGGAGGAAGAGGAGGAGGAGGAGGAGGGGACGACGATTAAGAGGATGCGTTCCGGGATGAAGAGGAGGATGACTATGGCGGTTTAGGAGATGGATAGGGGGGATATTATGTTGGGTGGATC
>JAFHBV010000066.1:0-107250 GCA_019022785.1 Pseudomonodictys pantanalensis
GGGATCGGATATGGGTATAAGAGTCAGTCCTTACACACCCTTCTCTCCCTCGTCGAGCTATTCCCCACGCCCTCCGCGCCACCAACAAGCTCAATCTGCATTCCCCACTCCTTTTTAAACCCCTCCTTCTCCATCTCGCCCTTCCTCAGCCCCTCCAGATATTCCCTCTGTTCCTCCACCGTCCCATACTCGCTCGAACTCGCATCCTCCCGATCCGCCGGCCTCTGCGTCACCCGAAGCCTGTGCCCCGCGCCGAAGAACGGCTCGAGCGCCGACAGCGGCGGTTTGTACGCGCCGTAGTATTTCGGGTTGCAGAAGCGTATCAGGGTATCGTAGCCGACGAGGTGGACGTGCGTGGGGTTCGAGGGGTAGACCGGTGGGTCTGCCGCAGCAATTGCGGTCGATTTGTCGGTGTAGTAGGGCTCGGTGGTGAGGCCGATGTCGATGGATACGTCTGCGAGGTCGGGGTCGGAAGAGGCTGTGGATTGGAGGGTGCGGGAGACGTCTTCGGCGAAGATGGTCATGAGCGCGATGCGTTGGACGAAGCTGGCGGGGCTGGGTGCTTTGTCGGCGTTGTGCGTGCTGAAGAGGAGGAGGAGTCTGTGTGGTTTATCGCCAGGTNTGGAGCTTCTCAGGGCGGAGGCGGCGAGGGAGAGGTGTGCGCGGGAGGGTGGATTGAAGCTGGAGTCGAGGATGTAGAGGGTCTTGGGTTGGGTGGTGGTGGGGTTTACGGTGCGGACGAGGCGAAATTTGGAGGGCGAGGACGTGAAGGAGTGAAGAGCAGACTCCAGGTCGGGGAGCAAGGAGCGCAAGGAAGCTATCCGTGAGGTCATGTCGTCCATTGCGAGCTGTGGTGGACTTTGTGAAGCTTGGAGCTCGAGGAGTCTGGCGCTGTACGAGACGAGTTGCGCGATTCAGACGTCACTCGCACGGGCCAGCTTTCGAGTAATGCAAAGCCAAACTTGGACACCCTATCGAGAAAGTCAACTGGCGTTAACAATGTGTGCGAGTTGCTTCGTTAGGAAGTTGCTTTCCAACGTTTCACATACAACCCGCTTTCAAAATGCGCTGCCAGCAGACACCATGAATGATTCTGAAGGGAGGAGGACGTTATACCATGTATCGCCAAAACGCACAAGTCTCTACAGTACAATAGCCACAAAGAGCTACATACCAGAAGTATACCCATCAAAAATATACATACGCCTGGTATGGTTGCATCAGCTCATATGTTCGTACCCCTGTGCCCATCATCCAGAACGCCAACCAAGTACTCCACAATACTCAATATGCACAAAAACACTCGAGGTGGACGATCACAAACACATCATCCCCTCAATCAACAATCTTCCCACTATCATCCAACTTCTCCTGCACCAGATCCACCTGCTTAACCGGATGCAACAGCATAGCCGGCAAGCACATCCTCCCCTCCCCTGCGAGCTCCTCCTCCTCTCCCCCATCATTATCGACCTTATATCCCAGCCATCTCTTCCATAGATTCGGCGCATGGCCCGCATGGTAGTACCACGTTGTGCCGAGGAAATTATGTTGGCGCTCATCACTAAAGACGCTCAGCCTGGCACCGCCACTCGCGCCGTTCCGCCCATTGTTGAAGATCGCAGCGAGATACTGCACGGGCCACTTGCGGTCGATGAAAACGGGGTGCGGCACGTACACGGCCTTGAGTCCGTGGTGTAGGGCGCAGGACGCGGGCCACATCTCGGAGAACATGGTGCGTCGGTGTAGCGATTGCTCGCGGTGCATGGTTTCGAGGAGGCGCCGCGATATGCGGCCGGCCGTGTTGATGGCTGTGCGGCGGGGTGGGAGGCCTTGGGTGGTGTTGTAGCCTGTGACGTCTTCGGCGAGGATCCAGTTGGTGTGGTCGGGGTCGAAGAGCGGGTTGAAGACGATGAGGTCAGCTGGCTCGCCGACGCCCCATTCGTGCTTGTCTTCGCTCATGGTGGCGGGTGGCTTGACGGCCGGTTCGATTTCGATGTCGGGGTAGTCGAGGGGGATTTCGGGACCCCAGATGGGCTTCTCGGGCTTTTGGGTCTCGGGTTCGGGCATGTGAGGGTTGGGAGGGAGGTGAGAGGACCACTTGTTGGCTTGGCTGTTTGTGCCGTGTTCGGTCTGGACGCGTACCATCTGAGAGAAGTCTTCCCAGGAGCCGTGGACATGCGGGACGTAGAAGCGTGCGTTGCGCTCCCAGAGGAGTTTCCGGGGCTGCTTGTCTGCCCATGCTGCTGTTTGCTTGAAGAGGTGGTAGTAGTGACCAGTGTAGCGTACGTCCATCTCCCAATGCCAGAAGTAGTCGAACTCAGGGTGTTGATGGGCAAAGTAGGTGACGGGCATGTAGGTGCTGCGGTATGCGCCGTGGACGGGAAGGTTGCGGTACATGGATTCGTGGACGCCGCCGTAGATGAGACCCATTTGCCGTTCTGACCAGAGTGTGCCCATGCCTGCAAACTCTTCGGGAAGAGCTTTGCTGAGCACTTCTTGGTAGACGTCCTCGTCGGCCCATATCTGTCTGTTGTCGTCTTTGACGTGGATCAGGAAGTGTACTTGGTACTCGCCGCCGGAGGCGATGCTGAGCTCAGAGATGAGCGCACGGAGATGCATGATGTCTTCATCGTCATATTGGTAGTCGGTCCATGTCCTGATCAGAACAGCTGTGCGGGGAAGAAGGGTGCTGTGCTCTGCCTTGGGTTGGGCACGTACAGTATTATTCGCGATTATCTCTTCCTGCGGAGCATCGCGAGACTCGGCCTCCGGGCCCTTCGTAGCCATAGTCTGGAAGAAGTGGTTCCTTCCCTTCGGTATCTTCTTGAAGCGGTCCTTGTTCTTTTCCAAGCAGCGGTCCAAAGCCTCACCCCACCTGATGTCTCGGAAGTCCACCTCGCCGGTCTCTTTCCAGATCTTCTCGATGCCCTCGCGGTCACCTTCCATTCCGGCTCCGGTGCCTCCTCGTCGTTTCGAGTATCCGAGACCGTACGGCCCTAGCCGCCCGAAGCGCTCAAAGCAGACATCGTTTCTCAGACCTAGCAGATCGTACGAGCCCATGATGTTGTCCGGCATGCCCTCCGTTACGCCCTCGTAGACCTGCAATGACGGCACTCGTATCGTCTCATTCGCATCCAGATAGCACGTATGCACCGGACCGTACTTGTCCACGTACTTCAAGCTGCCGTACTCCGGGTACGGATTGAAAGCCTTCGACTCCGGTACATTCCCACCCTCCATGCGCTTCTCCTTCGGACCATTCTTCTTTCCCTCTTCAGCCGGCATATCAGGCTCGATATCCTGCTTCTTCGGGTACTCGGGCACATTCTCAGCCCTCTTCTTCAGTGTCCGTATCCCGCCATGGTACCGCTTCAAGAAGGGAAAACTTTCCCACACGGGCGGTGGCGGCGGTTGTTTATGGAGTCCCAGCTCAGCACTTCGTATTGACGCCCAACTCCTATTCAGCAGAAAGAACATGAACAGCAGTATCACCGTCCCCACCGCCAGCCCAAAGTATCTTGTGAAGGCTCGAGGATTCCGGTAGCTGTATGCGCTGACCGACGGCCGTGATATGGCTCGTTTTCGTAAGGGGGCGTGGACGCCGGAGGAGACGCGCGAGGAGTAGGGCGAGGAAGTGGCCGACGAGACATAGCTGCTGTCGTCCGGGTCGCTGTCGTAGCGCTTCTCGTGGTAGTCTGCGTCTTCGAGGTCGTGCGAGTCGTGCGAGGGCACCTGGTTGTAGGAATGCAGCTTCCGCTTCGCTACGGCCAGCGGGCGGAAGCCCAGCATTGTGGATGGGATGGGATGGTTGCACAGGCGGTATCGCTAGGACATACAGCGGGTTCGAGCGGCGAAGGGGGAGCGAGGAATGCGGCGCTGAGTTGGTTTACACGCGCGCCGAATTAGGAACGAGCAGTGTGGTATCACGGTAGCAATCAAAAGATTGTATGCTCGTAACAATGTATTAGGGCGAGAGTGCGCTGCGTCCGGTGTGTGCAAGGATGCGCTCAGAAAAAAGTGTAGGGCAGCCCGTGAATGGCGGCGTTGTTGCCAAGCCCCAAACACGGCCGGCGTTGTCCCAGCAGCCAGGCCGTCTACTTGTCCATGAGGAGAACACAACCAGTCACCAGAATCGCCACCATGCCGACTAACCCTACCAGCCAATTCCACTCACCCCCAACATCCCTCGTCCCCTTCCCCTCGACTCTCGCCTTCCACCTCGCAAAACGCCATTCCCGCATCGCGATTCCATCTCCCTTCTCAACGTCATCCCACCCACTCTCCTCTTCCCCATCACTATCCCAATCACTCTCATAATCTTCCCCATNCCCNCCATANCCCCACCCTNCCCGCTGCACCCCCTCGCTATCCTCGCTATCCTCATCCCATCTCTCACAGTCTGAGCAAATGACATGCACCGCCATTCCCGGTCTCACTCTAGCCTCCCAGTCTCCTGCCATCATCTCCATGTCCTCCTTCTCGTCCCAAAGCTGTATATGTAGCAAGCCTTCGCCATGTAGAAGGGTATCCACCAGAGCACCCATGTGTGTCCAGGCTCTGAACACCGTGTAATCGAGCTCGTGTTTGTAGTGCGCGTCGCTGAAGTCGAATGTGCAGTGGATGGGTTCGTTGCTTGCTGGTGGAGATGGTGATATTACTGAGGCGTGCGAGATCTGGGTGCAGTCTTTGGGGGTAGGCAATGGAGGTGATGGGGTGCTCTGTGCGGATACAGCATCCAGCTCGACGTCCTCCAGTGCCGTTGTGGTGTGGTCCTCGATACGTACTCTCGCCTTCAAGGACCGGAGCCATGGCAACCACGTCGTGGTGTCTCGAAGCGATTTTGGCTTAGATATCACCGGCCGTTGCGAGAACCTCCCACTCCTGTAGTTCGGCGGCGTGGGACAGGTCAGCGACCCATCACATCTCAGCAACGACGACGACGAAGACGAAGGCAACGAACAAACAACAGACGGGGCTTTACCCTCCCCTGGCTCAGCATCGCCCGCCAATCGCAAAAGTTCAAAAGACATGTATGTTAGGAGATATGCATCTCAGATCCATCTTCCAGCTTCGCCTGCCCGGACATATACGTTCGCATTGACATATGCCATTGCAATCCCAATCGCTTCGAGATGAATAGCTTGTTGTACAGCTATGGTGGAGGGCAGGCAGGCGCGGGTGCGGACCGTCACTTCCCATCACGGATGTGACGGTGCTACGACACGTAAACCCCTTCGTACTGGATATCTCGTCTCTGCACCCACGTGCGTAGGACATGTATCCGGAGATCGACCTCCCGCTTGGTAGTAGGGTAGCATACACGTTCTAAAGCAAACCAACCGGAAGGCAGCTTGCAGGTGTCCGTTACCACCGCAAACCGTCATAAAAAACGCACGGAACAAACATACAAATTATCAAGTGGCACATCATTCGAAGGTGTTGAACTTCATTCATCATTTTCGTCACCAGCGCAGCGATCTAGCGAGCACTCCTGTTCTCTTCAGCCTCGCTCCCATGCACTCAGCCTAGCTTGTAGACTATAATTATTTAAATGCAGATTGACTTGTTGAAGTTTTCGTGCCCCAGTCCTCAAAACACCAGGTCAAACCACAGACAAATCCCGTAGTAATTGCGCCACCCGAGACCCAATGAAACGAGACGTACCCTCTGATGATATGAACGCCGATGTTGAAGTCGCTCACATGTCCCCAAATCCCCGGTGGCCGCTAATGCAGGTTGAACTTTTTGGTATCATGAACACATTACACACATTACACGCAGCTGTTGATGTGCTGCTTAGTCCGTCACATCCATGGATTGCTGATCACATCGATGAAACGCGACTGGAGGATGCTAGAGAGCGAAGCTTCCTAAGCACCGTACTTCTCGCGGTAGAACTTGGCAGCGTTGACCAGATTGGTTAGCGCGGCCTTGGTCTCCTTCCACTGTCGCGTCTTCAGGCCGCAGTCGGGATTGACCCAGAGCTGCTCTGGCTTGAGGTAGACCAGCATCTCGGCGATGCGGTCCTTGATCTCCTGCTCCGACGGAACACGTGGCGAGTGGATGTCGTACACCCCCGGGCCGATGTGGCGGGGGTACGCCTTGTCCTCGAAGACCTTGAGGAGCTTGGCGTCGCTCTTGCTGTTCTCGATCGACAGAACGTCGGCGTCGAGAGCGGCAATCGCGTGGAAAAAGTCCTGGAACTCGGAGTAGCAGAAGTGGGAGTGGATCTGGGTGGAGTCCTGGACACCGGCGCACGCGAGCTTGAAGGAGTCGACGGCCCAGGTCAGGTACTTCTCGCGCTCAGTTCCAGAGCGGAGCGGGAGACCCTCTCGGAGAGCAGGCTCGTCCACCTGGATGACGAAGATGCCAGCGGCCTCGAGGTCAAGCACCTCATCGCGGAGCGCAAGGGCAAGCTGCTGGGCTTGCACAGACTGATGCACGTCATCACGGGGGAACGACCACCGAAGGCAGGTGATCGGGCCGGTAAGCATGCCCTTCATGGGTTTCTTAGAGACCGAAGCAGCGTACTTGGACTCCTTGACGGTCATCGGGGCAGGTCGGGAAATATCGCCAACGATGATCGGAGGACGGACACAGCGAGAGCCATAGGATTGCACCCAGCCGTTGGTGGTGAAGGCATAACCATCGAGACGCTCGCCAAAGTACTGCACCATGTCGTTGCGTTCCGGCTCACCGTGGACGTAGACATCGAGGCCAAGCTCATCCTGGATCTTGATGACGTCCTCGATCTCCTTCTCGATGAACTTCTCGTACTCCTCGGCGCTGATGTCACCCTTGGTGAACTTGTTGCGCTGGATACGGATCTCCTTGGTCTGTGGAAAGGAACCAATGGTGGTGGTAGGGAACTTGGGGAGGCTGAGGTGGGTCTTCTGTTGTGCATATCGCTCAGGGAAGGCAGACTTGCGCTCGTGCATCTCTGCGGTGACCTTGGCCTGGCGGTCCTGAACCGCCTTGTTGTTGGTGCGCTCCGACGAAGCGCGAGCCTGCATGGACTTGGCGTTGGCCTCGAGGGCCTCACGCACAGAAGCAGGGCCATCGGTGACGGCTTTGGCAATGACAACCACCTCAGCAGTCTTCTGGACGGCAAATGAGAACCAGTCCTTGACCTCAGCAGGCAGCTTCTTCTCCGACTCGAGGGAGTGAGGGGTGTGGAGGAGGGAGCTGGATGTGGCGACGATGACGCGGTCCTTGCCAAGCTTCTGGACGGCAGTCTCGACGAGCTCGATAGCGTTCTTGAAGTTGGTCTTCCAGATGTTGCGGCCGTCGACGACACCAACGGAGAGGACCTGGCTGGAGCCAAGCTTACCAATGACGCTCTCGAGCTGCTCCGGAGCCCTCACAAGGTCGATGTGGATGGCGTAGACGCCCTGGAGGGCTGAGAGGACATCCAAGTTGTGCACGACATCACCGAAATAGGTGGCCAGCACCAGCTTCGGCAGGTTGCTGCCAGAGAGCTTCTCGTACGCAGGCTTGAAGGCGTCCTTCACCTTCTGCGGGAGATCGTATACCAATACGGGCTCATCGATTTGTACGGTCTCGGCACCAGCAGCCTTGAGCTTCTCGAGGAGCTCAATGTATACAGGGAGGAGCTTATCGAGGAGAGAGATGGGGTCGACGGACTGGCCGCGGTCGGCCTTGCCTAATGCGAGGAAGGAGACGGGACCGATGAGGACAGGACGGGTGACGATGCCAGCCTCCTTGGCCTCGAGGAACTCGACGACGGGCTTGGGGTCGTCGGCGAGCTTGAAGGTCTGGCCGTCCTGGAGGGTCGGCTTGACATAGTGGTAGTTTGAGTCGAACCACTTGACCATTTCCTTTACATCCGATTAGTACCTGTCCAGCTCAGACTATTAGACAATACTTACCAAGCTAGGAACATCGACGCCATCCTTCTGGTGGCCACGGCCCATGGCGAAGTACTCATCGAGCGAGTTGAGACCATGCTTGGAGTATCGCTCTGGAACAGCCTGTTTGAGTCAGAATTGAAGGCGTTGTGATTCGGAGCGATGGTCAGCTTACGTTGAACAGCTGGATGTGGTCAAGGATGTGGTCGTAGAAGGCGAAGTCATTGCTGGGGATAACATCGACGCCGGCGTCCTTCTGGATCTTCCAGTGCTCCAGACGAAGTCGCTTTGCCTCCTTCAGGAGCTCGTCCCGCGACAGCTTGTCTGCCCAGTATGCCTCGTTGGCCTTCTTGAGCTCACGGTTGCCGCCCATGCGGGGGAACCCGAGCACCGATGACTGAACCATGGTGGAGCGGGAGGATAATGAAGCAAGGCTTCTTTGGGGGTATCTGAGGGTAATTGAAGGAAAACGGAGGTTGGTAAGAGGTTTTGGGGGCAGAGGATGAAGAGGGAGGGAGGAAAGAGGAGGGGCTGTAGGACCAGACACAGGATTAGGTTTGGCGGTGGTGTGCTTTTCACTGTTTTTTTGTTGGCTGCTGCACGCGGGGCAGATCCTAAGCCGCTTTCGGCACACCGCCTTTGCCTCCCATCCTGGCGCCCATCACACCTACCATTAGCGTCAGCTTTCATTTATCAAAACGTCTATCACCGGGTTTCGAGGCCCGTAGGTGCATGAGAGTGCATACGGCCACGCTCCCCCGTCCGCTCGAAGCTCTGGTCCCTGATCGGGGGACAGCTTTTCTCCTCGCAGACATTCTCTCACAAGTCTCCGACTTCGGAGACTTCGTACTCGACTCCCGCTGTGCTAGGCCGTTGCAAAGCTTTGAGCGATTCAACAGCATGATTAGTAGCCAGCCATTTCGCCGCAGTTTTGTTATCGTCCAATAATTACTGCTAATGAGGATCGGTGATCGTCAGCATATCCAGTTGTAATGACTAAGCGATGGCCTTTTCAGCGCCAGTCTCATCCTCCCCGCACACCTCTATACCCACAGTATTCAACTCGCCTTCTGCTGTTCTTTTTAGGAGTCTGTCCCCATGAAGAGATCCTAGCCAACATGCTAGCCTTCCGGTTTCTCGGGCCATCTGCGAACCGTGGACACCGATCGGCGGAACTTGGACCGAAAGCTCCACAGCTGCCCCTCTTCATATGACCCTGGTGACCCTGGTGACCCCGCCATGAGCGGCGACAACGGATCCCACGGCGATTTCAACTACTTCAATTGCTCCATAGCCGGTATACACAGTCGAAGACATCACCATGGCATCGAGACCAGAGCCCTCGCGTACGGTATCGACCAACTTGAGCAGTGGGGCGACTTTCCGAGCACTTGAGGGCAAGGTTGGCATCATCACGGGCGCGTCTAGAGGTACAACACTCGTATCCCACTACTGAATACCTCCCAGCTGACTCGTCTCAGGCATCGGCGCTGGTATCGCTCGCAATCTCGCCAGCAAAGGCTGCAATCTCGTGCTCAACTACACGTCCGACTCCTCCACCTCGAAGACCGAAGAGCTCGCCGCCGAGCTACAGCAGCAGTATGGGATACGGACTGCCATGGTGCAAGCCAGCATGGGCTCGGAGAACGGTCCGGCACACATCGTCGAGGTCGCAAAGAACCACTTCAAGCACCCTAAGACGGACAAGTTCCAGATCGACATCATCATAAACAACGCGGGGGTGGCAGGAAACAAGCTGATCCAGGACGTGGACTGCGAGGATTTCGCGCGGCAGTTCAACATTAATGTGCGAGGCCCGCTGCTGCTCGTAAAGGCTGCGATGGAGTACCTGCCGCACGACCGCTCGGGCCGCATCGTGAACGTCTCGTCTGTCAGCTCGTCGCTTGGATACATAAGCCAGTCGATCTACGGCGGGACAAAAGCGGCATTGGAGGCGATGACGCGAACATGGGCACGCGAGCTGGCGGAACGCGCCACCGTCAACTCGATCAACCCGGGTCCTGTTGCGACGGATATGTACAATACCACGGATGAGGCGTTCCAGAAGCAGAACAAGCCACATATTGAGAACACGCCTTTGTCTGCGCCGCGGAAGGGTGTCGACCCAGATGATGTATATGATAATGCTGTCAAGTGGGGAGGCAGGGCCGCTTATAGCGAAGAGGTTGCTGGTGTGGTGGGCATGCTTTGTTTACCTGAGGCTGGATGGACGACCGGAAGCGTCATCTGTGCGAATGGAGGCATGAAGTTCAGCGTGTAGTGGTAGCTTGAGTCAAGGTCTTTGGTTGAAAAGCTAGGACGCTAATGCCGTCCTTGTAGCCTTGAATCGAAGAATAGCCACTATCCTTGCTCATATCCCAACAGCCTGCGCCACAGAAAAACAACCTAGTTCTTTTTTAAAACAGACCCCGAACCTGTTGAGATATACTTGCAAAGCTTGATGTAATCGTTTTCTAATAATGACGATGCTTCGAGCATCCTGGTCGCAGCGTCTCTTGACCCAATCCAGAGCGCCGCCGTCCAATCTCCCCTTGAAGTCGCTTCAACTACCTCAGCTCATACGGTACCATCCTCACCCATCTGCAAACTCCTGCAGCATGCAGCAGCTTCACGTGCATATACGGACGGTCCACTCAACGAAGTTTGATCAATATGATCTCCGGAGGCGCCAGCCAAGCGAGCGGTTGCCATGGGAACGACTGTTTACCCTGTGGCATGTCCCGCGTCGTACCGGCTGACTACTGCAGCATTGGGCTAGGCGGATCTCGAGCTGCATTCCTTTGCATCTTTCACGCGCAAGACCCTGTCTTTCAATTGGTCCGCTGTCCAGATCACTGGTTTCCTGTGGACACCAGGCGTGCGCCTCCGGAGGGGTTTGCGCAATTGGTGGCTGGGCCTCTGTTTACAGACCCGATTTCCCGCCTCCTCGCAACCATGCATCAACTGTAGATCTGCCATACCTCACCCTCTCTTCCCCAGAGCAAGTCCACTTTCAATTTCGACCTTGTGCTACGCTGTCCCGCACACCCCACAGCAGGCTCGTTCAATGGAGGAGATGGCAAGGCATTCGGCTTGAAGGTCCTCACTACCCCTCCCGTGAGACATCGGACGAAACGAGTCAGCCACACGAACGACATTTGGCAGTCTTATCTGTAGCCCACGGCGATGCTACGTGAACCTTTTATATGGGCCTTTGGCCTGCTTACTTACGCAGCGGCCCAGATGCCTTACAATCCGACATTGCTACTCGAGCATGATACCGCTGTCTACGTCTTCCAGCCTTCCTCCGATGGAACGTCGCAATTCGAGCTCGGCGCCATTGATGTCTCCTCTAAGGTCATCGCCTCCGAGCTCCCGTACACCACCCTCTACCCCGCGCTGCCCTTCCTCGATTCAACGAAGGCGAAGCCGTTCAACGCGATACTGGGAGACGGAGGGAACATCACAGTGTACACTGGAGACTGTGCTCTCGGAGCCAGTGGAGGAGAGCTATGGACCTTCACTCCCAACGGCGCGAGTGAAAAGAGCAATGGCACTTGGGAACGGGGAGGAATATCTTTCGACAAGAGTGGCAAGAACGCGGCTGAGATTGGACCTCGCTATCTCAGTGCTGGTATGGCTTTCTCGGCCGTCGTCGGCGGAGACGAGATGGACACAGGGGCCTACTTTTTTGGTGGCATGTGCCCATTCGCAGGCGCGGATGCCGAGAACTGGCAATCGAACGCCAACTACTCCAATCTAATGGTAACGCTGGAACCTTCTCAGAGCGACTCGTCATCAGTCGAACACAAGCTTGATGTGTCCTCGAGCCGCGGCCCACCCATTGCTGAAGCAGGTTTTTCCCTCACCGGCTTGTCACCAAGTTACTCCAACCGCAGTGACGGCACCCAAACCCAACAGCAAAGCTTTGTCCTAGTTGGAGGTCACACAAATGCTGCCTTTATCAACACTTCACAGGTAGCCGTTTTCTCCCTCCCGCAACAGAGCTGGAGTTTCGTCCCGGTGTCCCAGCCAGATACATCCCGCACAGATCTTGCCATCCGGACGGACATCACCAGCATCGAACCGCGGTCCGGTCATAGTGCCGTCCTAAGCTCTGATGGGCAGAGCATTATCATCTATGGAGGCTGGATCGGGGACATCGACACACCAGCGGACCCTCAACTTGCTATTCTCCACGTCGGAGAGGGCTATGGCGGCACGGGTGACTGGGAGTGGAGTGTGCCCAACACTTCGGGCTCCTCGCTTAGCGATGGCTCTGGTCTATATGGTCATGGAGCAACAATGCTTCCGGGCGGAGTCATGATGGTCGCCGGCGGATTGACCACATCTCAGCCGAGCTCAAGAATGCGAAGAGCCTCGACGAAAGCGAACACGCAGACGCTATTCTTCAATGTATCCTCCAACTCGTGGATATCAGAGTACGCACCGCCACCTAAGGCAGCCTCGGCTGAGCCGATTCAGGCCGGTCCTCTGTCCACTCCATCTCAAAGGGCAGGCCTAGGAGCTGGTCTGGCAATCGGGGTTGCGGCCGTACTTGGTCTGATCGTGTTCTACGTCTGGTATACCCGAAGGCTGAAGAAGCAGCGCGACTTGCGTGAGAAACAACTACACGATCTCGCCCTGAGCGCTCACCGCTACAATATTGAGGCCGTTTCCCCAGGACCCGACAGTCGAGGCAACCAGGCTGACTATTTCGATGGATCGACCATTCCATACTACCACCAAGTCGCCGGTCAACAACACAACCCAGGCTGGAGACGGGCAGATACCCACGACGCGGAGCGCACTGGTCTCCTGGTCGAAATACCAAGCCCTACACGCGGGCTTCGGCGAAGCTTGAATGGAAGGGCGAACCACCAGATGAGCCGCTATGATGACCGACGTGTAAGAGGCTCAGGGCATATTCATCCTATCGATGAGCTGGAGGAGGAGGAGGAAGGCGCGAACGATCGGACTCCACTGAATGCAAAGACCGAGATGAGCGAGAGGACGCCGAAGGGGACAGCTATCTTCAATAATGCACCCGTCTTGGATCCCTTTGTCGACCAGAATCGGACCGTTGGTGGTACAAAAGGTGCGACGAACTCCGCACCAGCTTCGCCTGTTCGTGAAGGACCTCCAGAAATGGATTGGCAAACGGACGATGGAATGATTCCCCCAGGTCGATCAAGTCCAAACCCTGCTGGCAGGGTCTCGCCCACCAAATCCTCCGAACGTACTGGCTCTAATTTGAGTGAGCGAAGTCTGCATTCGAATATTTCCTCGCAGTCCACAACGGGTTCCGTCAGCTGCAGTGCGTCAATGCGCTCCGCTGCGATCCTACACAATGCTGCGTATGGGAATCCGTTCAGGACACCAGACGCAAGTCCTACCACGAGAGGTAGCAGCGGCTGGCATACGCCAGCAGATCCTCGCACGCGGTCTCTGACGAGCATTCGTAGCAACGGACGACCCACTACCGCCAATGCCGACGCTGATTCATTCACCACAGCTCGCTCTTCCTTCATGCATCTCCAAGCCGAAGGCGAAGCGCTCCTTGGAGGCAATCCTGAGCGAGCCAGGCCTACCACTTCCTCCACCTCGAATGGTACAAGCAGCCAGAGTGGCCGCGAGACCGTGCTCAGTATGTACAATCCGGACAGTACTGTCGCCACATCCTATTCCGAGGGCCGTCCCACGATCAGCAGAGAACGGAGAAAGAGCTGGCTCGGCAGTGTGCGCCGAGCACTATCTAGGTCTACCGCGACAGCCGACCGAACAAGATCGCTTACCGCCGCCGTTCCAATAGAGGCCTATACCGACGACCCAAATCCCTCTCCAGGTCGCTTTACAGATGATAATCGGAAGTCCTTCTCTGTGTCTGCACCACCAAGACGAGCAGCATCAGACGCGAGTTTCTGGCGAAGTCGACGAGGCAAGCAGGACTGGCTCGACGAAGAACTCGACCCCAATGATCCTAAAGCGCGATGGAGACGAAACAGCGGAGATGACTGGGGCGCACCAGAAGACCTCGCACTTGCGGAACGGGAGCGGCAACGCAAGGAGTGGCGCGAACGAGGTAACCTACTCATCAATCTCACTGACGATGACCGACTTCCCACGCCTCGAACCCCCATACAACCAAGCGAGTTGGGGGTTCCGAACACGGAGCATCGGCCACGCACACCAGCTGATGAAGATGATTGGGACGTAGAAGCTGCTGTGGAGCGCCGCGTTGTGCAAGTCATGTTCACGGTGCCGAAGTCAAAGCTCAGAGTTGTCAATGCGGATGTGGACCGGAGTAGTATCTTATCGCTTCCGTGGGAGACCAAAGATGGGGATGAGGGAAAGACAGAGCCCAATGGATCACCGAGCAGCGGGACACCTAATCGTGTCAAAGATTTAGCAGGCAGGTTCGAGCAGATGAGCGGTAATTCGCCCAAGCACGCCGTGAGAGCTTCGCCGAGACCGAGCCCTAGCCCCTCATTACGGTCTGTCAAGATGAGGCGAAAGCAGAGCAACGCTTCTTCGATTACGCCTCGGAGAGCAAGCGCAGGAAAGGGGAAAGAGATTGTTGATGAGTAGGCATGGGATGGATGTGTATATTCGATTTGCGGTCTTGTATTTGATACAGGGAGGTTATTTGAAAGGGATCTATAAGGAACGGTCGCTTTTGGACAGCTATGTAAGCTTTGTAGCGCCTGGCGTTTGGGTATACCTGGGTCCGTCTTTGGGCACGCTTTTGCGCCCGTTTCTGATGTCAGACCACGCATACCACATATCAATGCACCCAATGCTCCCCGATTACTTTTACTTTCTCTTTTGCCTTTCCTCTTTCCTCCCTCTCGCCGAATGTACCCCGGTTCAGCAATTGACCTTCTCACCATGGTCCTTCCTCCTACCGCCCTCGGCTCAATGAAGCAAATGCCGTCTCATTGGACCTTGTGCCGCCCTTGATGCAGCTACCTCGACATTGCAGGCAAGCTAGGCTGGAGTAAGAGGGCGGATAACGAGCACGAGCATGACGTGTGGGTGGCTTTCCGCTTTCCGCGCGGTCCGCGGTTTCGATACGTAGCCGCCGTGAATACGACATTGCTGTCGAGAACTTCTCGTGCGAATGCAAGCCCTCTTTCACACGGGTGGTGAGGTGGAGAGACGGGAGAGGTCGAGCTGTCGAGTTAGCTCAACCAACCCACAGGCTCGCCGACTTCCTTCACCAAACCCTAGACGGCACGACGTGCTCGAGCACTCACTCGCATATCCACGTGTGAACCCTGCCCCCAAAAACTATCTATAGCAACACCTCGTGGACCCCCGGCCCGGTCCTTACGGTGCAGTATAGCACTCGTATCTAATCCCAACATGCGGCCCCTCAGGTATCCCGATTATTGGCTGGCGGAATTGCGACTCCCACCAAAGCTCGCGCGGTCCGGCAAAAGAGGGAGGTGAAGAAGGCCGTATGGGTGTGCGCGCCCGGGGCCTCGTTTCCGGCGCAGCGGTACGGTTTCCCAGCTTGCAGCGTGCTGTGCGGAGGGGCCGCAGTTGCTCGAAGGAAACCCACGCAATCATCCGCAGGCTTGGTCGTGCGCGCATACGATGTGGCTGCTCCTGCTGCCGTTGCTGTCGCCGTCGCCCACACCAGCCTGTGTGCCGTAGATATTAGGCTAGCAGCTGCGCGGGGGGCTTCTTTCTCTCCTCGCTCCTGTCCGTTCGTCGGCTTGTTTGCTACCTTGTGGGCATTCCATTCACCACAGCAGCCCGCGCTTCAAACACCTAGACCTCGCGCCCCGCCGAGGCAGCGCTGCGAGAGAAGCATGTGCCACTACCCACAGGACGATGCGCAGGCGAGCGCCAACGAGGGCGACGTCGACAGCAGCGGCCCGTCGCTCGAAGTGGATGTGAGTTACCGCTGCCCCGCTACCTGGCTGCCCTAATGCGCGCCCGGGCTGCCGCGCAACAAACACCATGGGCGCTTGACTTGAAGGGCCGCTGGACGGCTCTTTGGCAGCGAGCGCGATTGGCTCCTGGCTGATTATCTGCGATTTAGAGCGACGACCGCGATTCGGCCTTGGGCGATAATCAGTCTTCGTACGTCGCTGGTTGGGTCGGTAGTGCAGTGGGGCCGGCTGTGCTGACAAGAGTGGTAGATACACCATGTCGGTGACCTCGAGCGTGTACGATTTCAAATATGAGAATGGGAGGCGCTATCATGCGTATTCGGAGGGGAGTAAGTGCTTCGAGAATTGAGGTTCGGAATGGATCGAGGGCCGTGCTAACTTTGGACAGAATATCCAGTGCCCAACGATGAGGTGTGTTTGAATCTCTTCTGCTCTACCCCAATACTGCAAGGGCTGATGACTTGGGCAGATCGAGAAGGATAGATTGGGTATGTGCGACTTTGCGTTATGAGCAATGGCTCTGGATGAGCCGGACAAGGGTGCGGCTTGGAATTTGAGCAGAAGGCCTGACGCCTTTCGCAGATCTTCAGCACAGGGCTTTCCGCTTGACGCTCGATGGCAGACTATATACTGCACCGCTTCCTTTGGATATTCACCATGTCCTCGATGTTGGATGCGGTACTGGCATATGGTACATCGTCTCGCTTTCTTCCGGAACTAAACTCACGAGATTCCAGGACAACTGAATTCGCAGACGACCACCCTTCCGCACAGGTCATCGGCGTGGATCTAAGGTACTCCATTTACTCGCAGTGAAGTACCCAGCTAACGCTTCTCAGCCCGATCCAGCCATCACTGTAAGCTGCTTGCCATGGCTCGACAAGCTCAACCCACAATGACCTTTACAGTGTCCCTCCGAATTGCTCCTTCATAATCGACGACCTCGACCAAGACTGGATTTTCCACAACAAGTTCGATTACATACACTCCCGCGCCATGGTTGCTGCGATAAAGGATTGGGACCGCTTCTTCGAGCAGGCATTCGCGTAATTTCTCCTACCGTTTCCCCCATCCTCCGCTAACCGTTCCAGCAACCTCAAACCCGGCGGCTATCTTGAATTGCAGGATCTCGCTTTTCCGCTTCGCTCCGTCGAAGCCCTCACGGCTGAAGAGAGTCCCCTCATCCGCTGGTCCTCGTTATTCTGCCAGGCCGCCCTCATCACCGGTCTTGATGCCACTGCCCCCTCGCATTTCGCCTCCCGTCTACGTGCAGCCGGCTTCGTGGATATTCGCGCAAAGAACTACAAATGGCCGGTGGGGAAATGGGCCAAAGGCCCGAAGATGAAGTTATTGGGGCACTTTGCGTATGAGGATCTGATGGACTGGCTGCCGAGTAGTAGTCTGGGGCTGTTTACTAGGGTGTTGAAGTGGAGTCGCGAAGAGGTGGAGCTGTTCTTGGCCGAGTGTAGGAGGGAGCTGAGAGAGAAGAAGAGGGAGAGGCATTTCTATGCAAATTCGTGAGTTATTTCACTTCGGGGTACAAATGAGACTTGGGAGGGGGCTGATTGATACAGATACTTCTGGGTTGCCCGAAAACCGCTCGACACGGAGATACCTCTCGACCAAGAATTTAGAGATGACGAGGAAGCGATTGAGGTTGATGAGGGGTCGCAGGCTTCAGGAGGCCAGGAAGAGGATGAGGATGCAGATGATGAGGGTACTTTGGCGAGTGCTCCAGCATCTGCGCCAGCTGCCGACCCCGTTCCGGTCACGCCGCCTGCTGCATCACCGGGTACACTCGTTGATCCAACTGCGGGACTCTCGCTCGCGTCGCCTACCATTTCGGGAGAGGAGAATGAATCGCCACCGCGACCCTCGGAGTCCTCGGTGTCTCGAAAATCGATGCCCAGTATGGAGGATATACTCAACCCTACGGCATCTGGACCCCATGGGGCTCGTGATTCGCAGACGACTTTGGTCGAACAGCTATCGGATACTCCATCGGAACCCGTGCCAGAAGCATCAACGAAGAGTGAGACCCCAGCAGCTGCCCTCGCTGAAGAGACTCCCAAAAAGCAAAGCGTCGTGGGTGACGAGGCTGAAAGCGCGAGCGGTGCAGCCAAGCCGGAGTTGTGATGTACAGGATGGAAAATTCCAGGTGATTGCTGCACGACTGACCAGCATGTGTATCGATATTGGGAATGCCGACCTCCACTGTAGATATTGGGGGCCCCGGTGTATGTTTATGGAAGACAAGTGATAAAGTCGTACTGAACAACCAACAGCATTGCGTTCGTGGCCCGCGTTTACCCGAGCTGGTGAAGGACCTACCCCAGGTTTCGGGACGTGGACTCTGCCGGCTGGGGTAGCTCCATTAAGATTGGCGCTTCCCCATTCCGAGCAGCTGTATGATGCATGCAAGTTGGTCGACTGCATCTCCTATTGGCATCTTTTTCTGCGACTTTTTTGTAAAGGAGGGTCAGGTGAAGCAGACAGAGGCACAAGGCTGAAGCGTGGAAAAGCGGTGAATTGTTCGTCTGATCTATATCTACACTTTGCCTCGCTCTTTCCTTTGCATTTTCTTCCTTCACGAAACCGCCCTTCTTCGTCTTCTCAGCCTTGTTTTAATATTTTTGACTTTCCTTCTCGCTTACCTATCTTGACTCTATTGCTCTCGCTTTAGTATTCTCTCCTTGCCAACTGTTGTACCATGTCGTCCACTACCCAATATCACCATGTCGAAGCGGAATTCCCTACCCCTATAGGGACGGTGGCCGCGAGCAGAGATATTAGAACTCGAAAGGACTCCGTCACTGGGGAGAAAGAGATGGCGATCGTGGGAAAACGTACCTCGAATCGTTCGCCGAGTACAGAGCCTGGTCTGCTAGCTACAGAGAGGCAAGGATGGCTGACAGTTTTAGGTCCTGTACCCCCACCCCCAGCTCCACCTCCACCCCTTCTTCGTGTATATATTGCCGTGGTCCCAGGCTCTGGGTGGGGATTTAACTACGCTGGCACTCCCATGATGACTCGACAGAGCACTGTGGGGCCATGGCCTCAATTGCGCGGTGGGGTTGAAGCAAAGAGACGCTGGATCATTCTGGTGATGCCAGCTGGGAATGCAGTACCGACCAGGGCTATGCTAGAGAGCGCGGAGTACTTCGACTGCATTCATGATAGAATGCTTGGCGATAATCCTAATAGCCGAGCTTTGCTGGTTGCGCAAATGGAAGCGCTCCAGGAAATCGGTCTTACGAACCTGACTAACAATGAGATACAAAACCATAGTAAGCTCAGAGGTTCCTGTGCTCAAAGATGTCCTCTCGCTAATCTTTCAGTCCATGATCTAGAGCCTTATTGGAACGACTATCACGACATTCTCTGGAATACCCAGAGCTTCACGCTCTGCCTTGCTACCCTGGTCCTTACCGATGCCTCATTCAATAGCAATGGGAGGCTCCTCGGCGAACTCTTTCTGGCAAGCATGCACAAAGCCTCGGATGCTTTCCAATCAGGGATGCTAGGTCGCCATGTTGGCTGCATGGTTGGTATGGGCGTGACAGGAATCGCCACTTTCGGCTTCGGGGCCTTTGCATTCTGGGCTGGTGCTGGTGCATCGATGGCGAGCGGCATCATGGCTGAGGAGTCTGCTCAGAAGGCTTTTGCTAAGCTCCGGGCTGATTTCGAAAAATTTCGAAGGATTTTGTGAGGCTAGTGTGGAGTTAAAGGTATTGATCGATACAGTCGCTACTTTCTTGTGTACGCCATTCTCATCTAGGGACGAAATGGTTGCCACATCCATTGCTGTACCCGCGACACTGGACTCGGAAGCGTGACAGTGGTGGACGGCCTTTTTTGTATCTAATCATGGACGGAAACATGTTCTGGTTTGACATCGTCTCTTCAGTTTACCCTAGGGTTGGGGCTCATACAAGTCTTGAAAGAGGCTAGACGGAACCGTTGGAAGCGTCCAAATGGCAACACAAGCTTTCCGGGGCACCTCCACACGATGCCTTTCCCCAGTATGCAAGACTTAGAGAGTATCTTAGAGGGCTTTGTACCAGGCGAGCCACCATCGAAGACTCTCCTATGTTATTAAGGCCGCAATGGGAGTATCAAGCCTGCCCTACGTCGAGATACCCAGCTCGTCAGGACGTCTAAGCGCGGAAGGCAAACTTTTCGTGGTCTTCGAAAGTGAATCTCGAGAGAGCCTACGATATGGCCACTGGTGCGTTACCATACTGATTTACAGCTCTCAGCTAGTTGACGATTACGGGCCTGGACAACTCTCGCCCACAAGCTCGGTGGCGGACCCCCTCCTCTCCGCCTCACATCAAAACTCTCGGCCCGCTCCGCATACACCACTCCGCTCCACGAAGTGCTTGCCACTTCAATCCCGCCTCTGCACCAACATCTCCATCCGGTGAGGCCTCAGCTCGAGGCATCAAATCATAGCCGTGGACTCCGTTTTGCGAGCCAATCAGGAGCCGCTACGTTGTGCATCCCAATCGTCTCCGGGTCACCGCACTTTGCATGCATGCAAAGCCACCTAACCCAGCACCGTGCGCGGAACCCAAAACAATGACTAGACCGATTTTGCTTCGTTTAAAGTTCAAGGTTCCCCCAGGTCTTCAAGATTTTTTTTGTGATCAGGGTCTTTCGATATGGCAGATGCACCACCGCCTCCACCACCCCCGCCACAGCCGACGACATATAGGGAGCGGTTGGCTCAGTTCAAAATCTTGGAAGAAAAGAGACTGGAGTTGATTGAGGTTAGCTATGATGCATACCCTAGAGCTCATGATTTGGGTAGAACTAACGTAGGACACAACAGGAACTGCTGGACAAGCTCGAAAAGACCGAAGCGAAGCTCGCACAAACGGAACTCGATCTCACCTCGGAGCAGAATGTGCGGCGAACTTTACAAGCTGAGGTAGTGGAGGCGAAAGAAAAGGAAAGTGCCTTAGCTCAGAAGCAAGTATGTTTTGCCTACGAAATGGTTTGGTCACTTGCTCACCCAGTGTAGGCAAGACGGCCATTTGTCCTCGTCCTCGTCGACGCCGATGCGGATGGTTTCCTCGTAAGCCCACTTCCGCCCATGCACCTGCTTCTCGTGTGCCTGACTCGCGCAGTTTCAAGACAAGTACCTTACACGAAAAGCGCAAGGCGGCGAGGCGCTAGCCGACGAGCTTCTCATCCGAACACGAGAGTATCTCAGGCCACAATTTGATGATGCCGACACACTTGACATCGTCGTCAGGGTGTACGCGAACCTGGAAGGCATGGCGAACTTTCTGGTTCGGCAGGATAAAGTGAGAAATCTGGGGCAACTGCGTGCTTTCGCTACAGGGTTCTGCGGGCGCATCTCGAGTTTCGATTTTGTAGATGTGGGTGTGGGGAAAGAGGGGAGCTCGGGGAGGAAGGTCAGAGGTACGTTGGGCTATATCCTATTCTGTCATGGTCTAATAGAAGACGGCTTACGATGTCTAGAGAACCTCTCGTTTTACACATCGAACACGCACCTCCGGCATGTGATCCTCGCCTGCTCACCAGTCGACCTTCCCGCATCGCTCCTCTCCAATCTCCCACTGGATAAGATCACGCTCGTCGAATCGCTTCCAATCCCGACAGCCATCACGACGCTGCCCATCAAGCTTACCAAACTCGCAACCATTTTCCTTCCTCCCCCGACTCCCAAATCACCCCGACCCCGTGGTCGCAACGGGCCGCAGCTGCAGCTCATGCAGCAAGAAGACCCGGACGGAGGAGCAACATGGCTGGTCATACAGCCGGAGCGAAGTAGGTCGCAGGGCGCCGCGCTGAGGAGAAGAGCTGGAAGTGAAGACGGCAACTCGAGCCTGAGTATCTCGTTTGGGCCAGACAACACTGTTAGTGTGGACAGTGGAAGGAGAAGAAGACTGATGAATTAGAGGATACAATAAACATCAAGGAGAACAAGGAGTCTAGAATGAATTATTGGTGGCATCCTTTGATTTTGCTCCGGTATATAAATGGTAGCATGGGTTGCATTGCTACAGATCGCATATAGCATACGAAGCATTCACCTTTCTCGGGGGTCACGGCCTAACCCTCATCGCGTGCCTGTAGTACATGGATGCCGTCGTAAGGTACCTTATAGGGAGCTCGGTACGTCATTCAACAGTGTAAATTCTTTTCGCCTATGCCCAGCTACCACTAAAGGCACTACTCGCACGTGCTGGTGCTCCTCCCTTTACGTTTCATTTGCCTCGAAGAAGACAAAGTCACCCCTTGGACCACTCTTCCTCACCTTTATCCCCCAGCTCGGACCCCGCAACCAACCCCGACAAGCAAAAATGGCCAGCCCTCTACCTATCCCCGAGATTTGAGGCACAATGGTCAGCGCCCGCTACAACCCTTGGTATCCCAAACTCTCCGCAACATCCGTGCTTGGGCTCACGCCTCGGCACAGCCCCCTTCATTGCTCGATCCAACACCGCTGCCCATGATCAGTCCTCCAAGCGCAAGCAAAAGCGTAGGAGGCAAGGTACGCCGCAAGAAGCAGCGCGGGAAAGAAGGCATGAAGATAGAGGAAGATGCAGAGGCTGAGAAAGAAACTGAAGATGGCGACGAAGAAGCGACCGCCGCCGTGAATGAACATAGCACCATCACAATGAGCAGCCCTCTAGCTGGAAACAGAAGCGCAATGTCGGGGAGCAGGGTATGCGAGGACGCCGCAAGAGGCAACGCGGGCAGGAGGGGCTAGAGATAGACGCAGACGCAGACGCAGAAGCAGAAGCAGAGGAAGAGACAGAGGAAGAAGATGAGGAAGCGGAGCAGCAGATCTCCCCTTGACAAAACGAGTAGTTCCTCACTGCCGTGCAAGAAACCTGCCACAACCGTGCAGAAGAGATCGGCCAGCGAACAGAGCAAAAGAACAGTCGCTACAATCTACGAGAGAAGATAGTGTCCGGTCCAGAAGGCAACCGTAAGTGAGAGGCTGTTAAGAAGGGCGAACATCCTGAGGTTGAACGGATGCGGAGAAGAAGAGCGTTGGATTAGAGCAGCCTACCGGAGATGAGACGGTAGCGGATAATGAGAGGGATGCTATTAAGTCTGCTATTAGAGCAGCGGTAGATCTGGTTCTCGAGAAGATGGAGGCCATGGATCTGGATGGCGGTGATGAGGATGTGAGTCCCGCCATCTCGGATATTTGGAGCTTCTACAGCAGTATCAGTAATGAAAGAGGAAGGGGCGCTACTTAGAGTGTTATTTCGGTGTTCGGCGGTGATAGGGAGGAGACCGATGAAAGTGATTGCGATCCGTAGGAGTGGTGAGGATTCGTGGCGTTGGAGTCAAGTGAGAAAGGTTCAACGGGCACGTCGTGCCTTTTTTTAGCTTGCTATTGCTGAAATGGTGTCGTTTCAGAATGAACAGAGTGGAAAAAAGCTACTATGATACTTTACCCAGTAGTGAAAGTCCTCGGGGGTGACGTTGAGACAAGTCTGAGTCACTCCCACCACGTGGTGCCACTTCCAACTCCACCAAGACCGTAAACAACAATCATAGTTCTTCTTGCCTCGTCCACTAAAATCACAACTGAAACCACCCTCGCATCTACTCGACACTGCAGGCTCCCGTCAATATGGCCCGTGACTGCAGAAACCAAGCGGACGAAGACCGCATCGCTCCCACCAACACCACACACTCGCTCGAAAGCCTACAGAGTTGGGTAACAGCCATCGGACAAATCGAAGAAGGCCCAGAGCAGAATAAGAAGAAATACAAATTCACCGTCCCAGGAGGACTTCATAGCGGAGGAAAAGCGTCGTGCCGCGGAAGACAAACAGTGGTATGCGGCCTCCTCGGAGGCAGTTCCATTGCCAAGGGAAGAAAAGCAATGCCTCACGGAGGATGAATACTACCAACACGAGGAAGAAGAGGCTGCTTGGCGCGCTCCACGTAGCCGGAATAACCTCAATCTCAAGGAGAAGAAGGCATCTGGTCCGGAGGGAAAGCGCAAGTGGGAGGCAGTTATGAAAAGCAAGGATGACGAAGTCGTGTGTAAGAGGGGAGTATGGAATCATAAGAAGAGGAAGGTCGAATGGGTCAAGGGGGAGGGAAAGAAGGAGGTTATTGACTGGCACTAGCGATGAGGCATTGGAGAGGAGGGCAGTGACGCGGATTCGTCGGTCTGGAGTTTCCCAGAGAGGGACGAGGACTGGAACAATTTAGACGGGGTTAAGGACGAAAGGAAAGGAGGGTATGCTTGGGTTGGCGGCGAGCTGGTGAGTGAGAAGTACGGCCGTTGGGGTGGTGAGGCTTGAACGTGAGTTGCAGACGATTTTGCTTTGGCTACAGGTGCTAACCTCGAAAGATTTGCGCGGCTGACGGCTCGTCGATCTCCATTCGCCGATTTAACAAAGGAATATGTTCGAGAGATGCAGTGCGAAAAATTATGAAGGAGATAAGAGCTCCAAGCATGGAGGTTCAAGTCTAGAAGCATGAATGTCGTCATACATCGTAATAGGAAAAGTTTTTTGGACATCATGACAGCGGCTCCAACCCATATAAGCACGACCGAGAGGCCAAATTACCATTCCAACATGCACCGCAACCCACTTAAGCATACACCTTCCCCTTCTCCGCATAATACCCCCCACTGCTCACCAGCCCAACATGCCCTGGCCATTCGCCCACCCTAGTATCCCCAATCAACCCTGGCAGATTCCCCAGCTCCCTACACCTCTCCATCTCCTCCGTGTTACTGTACCCATTAATCCTTCTCCTCGTCTCCAGCGGCAAATCCATGCCAAATCTAAACAGACTGTAACCATCTAGCATAGCGCTCCAACGCTGCCGGAACCCATAAATCAGACCGAACGCCGGCCCGAATAGCGCCCATACAAAGAATAGTGTTGCGGGCAAGTACGCAGGGACAATACCCGTTTTCATCACCGTAGCGCGCACAAATTCGGTGACATTAGGATTCGAAAAGCCGATATGGCTGCCGTCGCGAGCGGTGAGCCCCTGGCCGCCATTGTACATGAGCTGCGTCGCGTAGGCCGCGTGGGCTTGGAGAAGGCTTTGTCGAAGCTGGGAGGATTGAAGGTAGTTCAGTTGGAGCATTACACCGGACGCGATGTCAACGTTGCTCGGATCGTCGGAATAGGGCGCGTACAGAATGGGCGGTGCAGCAGCAGAAGAGAAGAGCTTCTGGAGCCAACCACCGTTGCTTGTGGCTCCTAGGATGGAGCCTACGCGCCGCGAATCGAAGCGCTCTGCGCAGCGGGCTGTGTTGATGCTCAGCTTCGTGTCCGTGCGTACGAAATTCGAGTACATGGAGTGCACGCCATCAATATCGGCGGTGCCGACACTACTACTTGACGTGCAACGAGCGCCTACGGCCGTAAGTGGCGTGCTAAAGTTGTAGAAGCTGGATATGGTGCTGAAGTCTTCGAGATGATAGACACCGTACAAATCCGTGATGTTGTGGTCCACGCTGAGATCGTACTTTGGTACTGGATTGACGTATCCGCTCGGGAATAGGTGCTGCCATAGGACAACCTCGAGCACGGTTGGTTGATCGATGCCTGGGTAGTCGCCTGTTCGATTCGCAACTGTGTTGAAGTAACAGTCTGTGGTCGTTGCTCGCTGCGTTATGAAGCTATCGGACTGCAATTGACCCAGGGCGGTCTTGTTCGGCCACCGCGACATTCCGATTTCGATAACGCCAACCATGTTGGCCGCCCAAGAGTTGTCTGTTTGGTTGGCGGCCATGATGATGGTATCATTGGTGGCGATGGCGCTGAGAGTGCTCAGCGGATTGGCTATCGTTCCGTTGGGGGCGCGGACTGCACGATTGCGGTCCCTGAGTATCGTCAATTGTGAGGCGTTGTCCACAATGCTGCAGTTGTATTCGACCAACATGCCCCAGCTCTTCCCCTCGATGGGAGCGTCGGACGCTTGAGCTGTAAGAAAGAGTCTGCTGATGCCGTCGTCCTTTGGAAGCACCACCGGAAGTCTCTCAAGGAATGGAACCTGCGCCCGATCGAAACCCTCTGGTGTATAAACAATGCCCATCCCAGGTACACGCGCATCTAGCGCATATTGCCACGTTACACCAGCACCAATGGGAGCATCGTCAACATGCCGTTCGTTGAAATTGTCGTAGGAAAAGCCGATTACGGTGGGTCCAACATTACCGCTTCGACCGTGTACCCAGCCGGTGGTGGTCTCGAAGCTCAGTCCTGACAAAGGCCACGCTGCGAAAATTACCATGCTGGGCAATGCGAGGATCCACCACAGGCGGCCTGGAAGTTTGCTGTGGCCGCTTGCCTTGGAAATCCTGAACAGGCGCCTAGCGGTCTTGATCCAACCACCCGGTCCGCTCCATGTGGCATCGGCGTGCATGATGAGCTGCAACGCATCGCTCACTTGCCAGGTCGGCTCCATTAACATGGCGGCTTCCACTCCAGCTAATCCGTACAGACTGAGGTTCAGGCCGATAATGCCTATGATAAACCAGCTGTAGAAGACATACGTCGCGCCGCGTAGGCCGAAGATGACGGGGCTATTCGGATCCACAGGTGCAATGTACAACCGCCAGATAAGGACGTAGTACGATGTGACTACTGTCGGACCGAGCACGCCGACCAACGTGCGAAAGTAGAACCGTCGAAGATGATGGCCTCCAGGGATCTGCCTGGTAGAATCGAGGCCGTTCATGGAGCTCGAGCGCTCTTTGAAAGACCTGCCCAATCAAGCTTGAATTAGCGTTGGTTTTAGTTGATAGATAGGGTGTTGGAGGATCTTACTGGTAGCTATCCTTCTCGGAAGAATCATCATTGATGTTCTCGTACTGGGTCCGCAAGCGCATCGTGTATTAGGATTCGTCCCTGCACAGAAGCGGTTTCCGCAGTTGGCAGAGACTGTCTGTGAAGCGAGAGATGGTAAAGGAAGCACAGAGGCTGGTCAACAGCTTTTGTCCAAACTGGCAATGAATCTTGAGAGCTTCGGTCACTTATACCAGATTCGCAGATCTCGTCCCACCCATTCTCCGCTATCCTTTTGCAAGGCCAAGACTGGCGACGTAGCTGAACCGGGATAGAAATTCGTGAAGCTGCAGTATGTAAACAAGCAAGGCGTTTTCTGCCACCCTTCGAAGTATCTATGGTGTTGGACAGCCTGGGGTCCACACTCTTTTTCGTGTGCTAACGAAGGAACTTTGAAAACGATTACTCATACCTCTTGCCATTTTTGGTTGTTGGGGGCTGAAAGAGTGGATGCTGAAACACACCTTGGAGGTTGACACGCAGACCTCGAGGTGGTGCGTTTCAGGTACGACATGCGACCAATGGATGCGTCTGATCATGCGAGCGCCTAAAATAACTAACGCCAACACGGGACCTGAATTCATGGTCTGTCAAGAGTCTATGCGAAGGTGGCTGGACATCCTGCCAAAGCCTTCGGGCCCTTTGCCACCCTCAACGTTGTACCTATAGTGCCTGTTAGAAGATTGAGGGACCTTGGTGCCCGGAGTCCACCCAGAACATGATAGCGGCTGCACTTTGCTTGCATGAATCATAGCGGCCCGACTTACTTCCAGCACTAGAAGTTAACCATAGAGTCACTCTTTATGTTCGTCCCTGACTCTGCAACTTCGTCCAACTTCTTTGGCGAGCTTGCTTCCCTCATATCGTCCCTTCTCCCACCACCGCGGGACTTTGCCCCTGGGACAATCGCTACGGCACGCCTGCGCGCTTCGATTCACCCATAATTTTTTGACGTACCAAACTTGTGATCACCGCTAGGGGTGATATACCTGATTTTCATAGTCTCCATACCTAAAGCAATACGAATCGCGCACGTTTTTACACATATGTACAAATCCATGGACAGCCCATACCGGCGCTCCAATCCCGTCGGACAATATGACGGCGTTAGCGTTCATCGAGATTGATGCGTCATAGGTACCTACGCCGCAGGGACTCTCTCAGTCTCCAGACTGTCAGCCTTTGGGCTATACCAGACAATACCTTTCTCAAGCAGTTCGTTGTGCTTCCCTTCGTCAATCTTGTTGAGCAGATCCCTTCTCCAAGGCGCAAATCTAGCGACTTTCAGGCGTACCTCTTTTCCCTCGACCTCTGTGCCGTTGATGGCCTTGATCGCGGCCTCCGCACCTTCTTTCGTCTTGAAGTCGATTTGACAAATGAATCTCGGATCCCTCCGCTTCGTTTCCCAGAAAATGGGCGACGCTACATGACTGATGCATTCGATACCAAATTTCAAGAAGGTTTTCTCAAGGACACCGATGTTTTGCAGCCTTGCATCCTTGTTCTTGAGGTTGGGTTCGCTCCAGAACGGCGTTTGGACGCTGACGTGCAAGCGTCGCCCGTCAAGTAAAGGCTGCACAGCTTTCTGAATCCCTTCTGGATTCCAGAGCACTTGGGAGCGGAGGAAGTGGGGCGCACCGGGCCCCCAAACAAAGTTCTCCTCTGTTGGTACGGCGACGGTTTCGGGGCCAAGCCACTTGAGCTCGTTGAGCAACTGGACGGCTCGCTGGGCTTCTTGCTGGTCTTTCAACTCTACATTACAATAGCGGTTGTGTTTCACAGTGAAGCGATCAAGCTTGAGTTGTATATCGGCACTACGAGGAATCAGTTTGGTGTGCAAGACTGGCATAGCTTGAGGCTCGGCAGATCATCCATAACATCATGTACCACCTGGGATTACTTACACGTGGAACCCAGCATCCTTCAAGCATGATTCAATATCGTTTCTAGTTTTGTGTTGTGGAACCATCATAAGTGTGACGGATTTAGCATTCTTAGCCTTTTGGGCTGAAGAAGGCGGTTTCTGGTGCTCCGACGCGACGTTTCCATTCTGTACAGCAGAATCCAGATACCTGGGTGCGGAGGTGAAATGGCGGGACGGAGCGATGGATTGGACGCGAAAGAATTGTCTGCGGACAGGGACGCAGCCCCGATTGAAGAGCAAGCGACTGGCTATGTACATCCGCGGCGCCACCATCGTGGAATGATAACGGATATGCAGAAGAGCACGAGAAAGGCGACTGGAATGAGCGATTGGTAAAGGACTGCACAACGACGATGATTAGGTGGTGCAAAAGGTGCAATGTGGAGGGAAAAGTTCGCGTTCAGAAAGCCTTCCAAAGAGGTTACTGTGCCAAGACTCCAGACAGCTCCTGAAATCGTTATCGATAAGCGCGTGGAAACGTGCGAACGTCGAAAAGTCAACATTGGGTATTGCGATCGCTTCTCCTCGTCAGCGCTCTTTTACCTCTGGTATAACGACACGCGCAGCGCTGTCGAGACATCGGAAGACTAGGTGGTCTTCTGCGACCTTGGAGTGACGCAAGAATGGTACAACGAGCATGGTAACGCGCTGACTGATCCCATCGACGCTCTGCTTCTATGGACCCATGATGCAGATTGTGGCCCCATACCACAATTGAGGGCGGCTACATACATCTCATACCCTTGGGCGAAACTGCAGAATCGGTCCATCCTTCATGCTCGCAAACCGGTCTTCAATCTGATACTCTGTTGCCCTCGTCCTCCCAACCTCCAGATCCTTACTTCCAGCACCCAAATCCGTCCCTGGAGCCAGCTTCAAATCGTACAAGAACAGTACCCTGGCGATCGTCACCGTCAACTCAACGTATGCCAGACCCTTGCCAATGCAGCCTCTGGGACCAATACTGAATGGACAGAAAGCTGACTGCGCGTCTGAAAGCTTCGCGTGCATGGGATTGGTACTGGATTCTGGCAGCCATCGCTCTGGGATGTAGTCAAAAGGTCGAGGGTAGTAGTCGGCGTTGTGGTGGATGGCGTAGTGTGGGACGCCGACGTCTACACCTGCCGGGATGTGGTGGCCGTCGATATCTATGCCGCCCGGAAGTACCTGTCGTGGGAGTGCGCCTGCAACGGGAGGCGTCATGCGCATCGATTCATCGATGCAAGCGCGAAGATACGAGCAGCTATTGAGCTTTGGCCCAGAAACAATTTCCTCAACATCGGAAAATGTCTCCCGGATCTCCCCTTGCAGTCTTTGCAACGCGGTGGTGCTGTGAGAGAGGTAGAAGAAGGCTGCGGCCATCGCAGTGGACGTGGTGTCCGACCCAGCGATGATAAGTAGGTTCGATTCGCCCCACAGCTCGTCCATGCTGAAGCCCTTGCCTGTCTCCGGGTCTTTGGCGTTGAGAAGATGGTAGAAGAAGTCCTTTCGATCGACATCCATGCCGAGCTTGGTTCTCCCCATTGCCTGTGACTTGCTGTACTGCATATACTGGCCTCGCTGAGCCGCGATCTTGCGGAAAAGAATCTTGTCAAGATGCCACTTGTGGATGGTGAGATGAGTCCCGCACTGGCAGCATTAGTCTCAGTCTAATTCTTCACGCCCCAAATGCTACTCACGATGAGATGACGATGCGCCGCATTTCCAACTAGGTCAACCGCGAAACGATTCGCAGGACTCTCCAGCATTCCGAACGCCTTACCGAACACCAGATCGCCCATGATGTCAAACACGAGCCAATTGCACCAGTTCGCGACATTCCATGCAGCCTTCCAACCGTCTTGACTGTCCTTCTCTGCTCCGGCACTGACGTTTTCTCCCAGCAACCGGCACGCTGTTCGCACGTTCGCAAGTATGTACCTCTCCAGACTCTTGATAGCTTGATCACTGAAGGCGTGGCTCATGACGCGCCGCTTCCTCGCATGCTGCATCTTATCGATGCTACTATGCACATTCACCGTCTTCTTGTTCGCTGGGAACGCGGTGTAGAAGTCGGCTTTGCGTACATTTGCACGGAAGCCATAGATGGTCTTCAATGCTGTCGACGTGTTGATGGAGAGCGTGTTTGGTCCTATGCGTACATAGGAGCCGTAAATCTCGTGTGCTCGATGGAACGCAAGATGCCGGGAACCGCGGTAGGCGTAATAAGTTAGGTAAATATCTGTTATCGCTGCAAGACGTGGCCCAGGATACTTTGCAAGCGGATGTAGCGTCAGTCGGTAAACGACTATGGCGATGATCTATAAAGATTAGATGTGGAATATGTTGAATTCGTCAGGCAGCATACGTATAGCAGAAGACCTCCGCATAGCGACGCGAATAAAAGCCACGGAGAAGTCAGGAGCGCCCGTGCAATACCGACCAAGAACTCCATGACTGCCAGTATTCTAGTGCTATCTTCTTTTGGGTTTGGTCCCAGCGCAAAAGTAAGCAAAAGGGCGAGATTTTAATGTGGGCAAAGAAGCCCACCACAAGACACACCACCGTCATTTGTAGCCATCTATATTTCCTCTCCCATCCGGGGCGCCTTCAACATCCTGAACTTTAGCAACAAAACGTCAGCATCAGCAAGATCGAACGTGCGGAACGTGGCTGTCAGCGCGGAGGGCGAAGGTACTTGAGGTGGCTCGCGCCGGCTAGACGCGGGCTTTAGCCTTGGGAACAAAGGCGCCACGGATATTGAGTACCAGTACGGATACTCAAGTATGATGAGTAAACACTATGGATGGGCGCGGAACAACATGTTGATACATTTTCAGGTCTGCAATTTGCGTGATCATCCAGCTGCCTCTCCCTACCTAGGTAACCATTGGCAATCTAGTCCCAGCACCATTTGCACATCTCAGCAACCTGCACACCCTAAGCGCCACCCTCCCTCTTAGCATACTCATCTTCCATCTTCTCCTCATATTGCCTGTCTCTCTCTTGCTGCTCCTTGTCCGTCACATCTTCGATTCGTCCCCTCGACCCGGCATCTTCGATTCTGCGACCAGAGTTATCGTACTCGTAGCGTTCCTCGCGCGCTGATTGGCCGGGCTCCTGGCTTGTGCGATGTACTTTGGTGCCTGAGGGGTCGCTGAACGTTTTCTCTGACTTTGATCGCGTCTGACCGTTGACAGTGCTGCTGCTGAAGGAGAAAGAGCTCGATTGGAAGGTGGAGCGGGTGTTTTGCGACATTTTGGTGGTGAAGTTGATGTGGAGTATAGATAAACGACGACAGGTATTGAGACACTGGGGGGAATTTTGTGAGAGAGTTTAGGAGCTGCAATGAGGTTGCGTGAGATGGTGGCTTTGTGAGGAGCAAGATGTGGCCACAGTGACGTCATAGCACCACCATTCAAGCAACTCAATTACGAACGTGAAGAGCATCACTATTTTCAATGCACGATGACATTTCAGCTTCAGCCTCAAGTATTGATTCGAGTATACTACTGCCACCCTGTGAGATCGTTTATGCCTGCCTCGTGCGCATCCTCACCTCAAATCCCCGAGTACATGTAGTATTTGTGCTTATCGCGATTGTCCCGAAGATACTGTCTGATGTATGCTCGTCTCTCCTCAGTGGTAGTTTCTTTCTCCTTTTCTGACACACCTAACTTCCTTTCTAAATTCCGTTCCGCTTCCGTCAACTCGTTCGCTTCGGAGTTTTTAGAGGTTTCGGTGGGCGGTGCCTTTGGCGCAGTAGACTCATACTTCTTCGAAGACTCCCCAGGCATCCAAACCCGCGTTGGCTTCAGAGTAGCACAGTACTCCTCATATGTGCGCGGTTTCGTGGGCGCTGGTGGAGGATCCAGGAGTTGTGCCGTGCCGTGCTCCTCTGGGTTGTAATCGGAGCCGTTTGATGGGGTACTGGAGAAAGGCAAAAGCTTCGCTTTGATCTTTGAAAGGCCCATAGTGAGAGGTAAGTTATTGCGTCCGATGTCTACCGAGCGATTCTATTGTTCAAGATGCTCGTCGTTGGCGGGAAGAATGGAAAGCAACAGCCCCCCAGCAACCGCAACTTATATCCTCAACAGCTCACCGATCGCGAGAACTTACGTTTAGTCGTGACCATCGGTGAAAACACCGCCTCAGGGCTCTACTTTTCCCGGCGATTCTGAGCTGTTCGAAAAAGCTTATAACGACGTCAAGCCCGAAGGATGAGGCTATGCACAAGCATAGACGATGTGTATGTACAAATGCTCTGTCATGATTGGTTGGAATCGATCCCATAGTGTGGCACACCCCGGGAGCTCAATCCGGATATTAACGTGGCGGTGCAAGCGCGGTGAGACAAACGCGGGGTTCTGAGGCATCGACATGCGGGCAACAGAAAATGTATTGAAGCATCGCCACCATACCAAGCCTCCAGGCATCGAGGGCTGGTTCGCGATTTCACGAAGCTACGTTGTTGACAACTTACAGACCATGGAGACGATCCGGCGCAGAAAGAGACCATATTGCGCCGTGCACAACGGCAAAAGACTTGCTCTCATAGACGCCATGAGGTCTAGATCTCTTGCGTTCATAGGGAGTCATCTACTAAGGCGATCAAAACTGGAGAAAGGGAATGTCCAGGTAAACAGTGTCCCAGGGATCGAAAGACACTGTCAACGTTCATATCCGTACCTGACGACCCGGCTAAACCCCTGATTGCTCCACAGTTTGCCATCTCGCTAATCAAATTGATCGCACCTAACCCGCGCCATCGCTCCCATCTTGCCGACTGCTGAAACAGCATCTCCCGCGGCCACCGACCTATAAGAGAGTCTAGCCCCTGCATCTCTCCGCACCTTGGCACAAGACTCAAGACTTTCGAAAGGGGAACGAGACTTTTTAGATTCGAGATGGCTTGGACGGATCAATCTGAAAGGCTTGGAATCGACTCGGATGCCGACTGTCTTGTGAAGAGCCGCGACGAATTAATGGATTCTGAGAGGATATGGTCGCACTGCTCAATCATGAAGAGATTGCAAGTAGGATGATCATCTGGAGAAAAGTGGCTCTGATGGAGGCACCGGGAGAAGATTGGCCATATATACCTTCTGCCACCAGGCTTCTGGCTCAATAGCCATCAGCTGGCTACACAAAAGTGTTCTACGATTCTCTGACCATGGGCTTCTTCACTGCAGCGACCGTTCTTCTCGCTAGCACGAGTCTTCTGGGAACTGTACTTGCCCAAGATGTCTACGACTACATCGTCGTAGGGTCGGGTCCTGGCGGCGGTCCACTTGCATCCAATCTCGCCCGCGCAAACTACAGCGTTCTCCTCATCGAAGCCGGCGATGCTTCGACTCAAGGCAACTCCGCACAGTATCCACCGCAACTAACATGGGACTTTTTCGTCAAGCACTATGCAGATGAGAAGAAGAATATGATGAACAACCACTTGGTGTGGAAGACGGCTGAAGGTAGATACTGGGTGGGGGCAGGATCCAGCTCGCCACCAGCTGGTAGCAAGTTTCTGGGTGTATATTACCCTAGAGGTTCGAGTGTGGGCGGATCGAGTATGATCAACGCCCAGTGCACGTCAGTGTATACACCTTCCTGAATGTAAGGCGAGTGCTGATCCTTGACCAGCTGGCTTCCCGCAGACAGCGACTGGAACTACATCAAGAACATCACCGGCGACGCATCCTGGGCGTAAGTCTTCATTCCAACTCTGCCCAGCTCCATGCTTACGTTATTCCAGTTCCGACAACATGCGCAAGATCTTCCAACGTATTGAAAAGAACCACTACCTGCCCGCCGGCACTACGGGACACGGCTTCGATGGCTATTTTGAAACCAACATGAACAAGCCCGCCAGCATCGGCCAGCCCGTCCTCGGCATCGTGCAGGCCATCGCCGCCAACTTCTCCGTCTCTACCGCCCAAGCAGATATCACGACCATGATGGGTGGAGACGCCAACTTCCTCGACCCGCAGCGTGACTTCAAAACCGGCATATGGGGATTACCCCAGCACACCAAGGCGAATGGTGAGCGGTACAGTTCCAGAGATTACGTGCAGGACACAATCAACAAGAAATTCCCATTGACGCTTAGCATGAACAGTCTCGCCACCAAGGTCCTCTTCTCCAACGGCACTTCATGTGGTGGCAAGCCCCGCGCAACCGGCCTGTCCTACCTCCAAGGCAAATCACTCTACCGTGCCGACGCCCGTTATACCGACGCTAACAAAGGTACCCTCAAGACGGCAACAGCGCGCAAGGAAGTCATTATCTCTGGCGGAACCTTCAACACGCCGCAGCTCCTCATGCTGAGCGGCATCGGCCCCAAAGAGCACCTCGCGCAATTCAACATCCCGGTCCTCGTCGATGCACAAGGCGTAGGCAAGAACATGCAAGACAATCAAGAGATGCCCATCATCGGCCAAGTCAGCGGACAAACGTCCGGCGGCTTCAGCCAGCCCATCATGATGATGAAGACAAAGCATTCGGTTGATGGGGAGCGCGATATGTTCCTAATGCAGGGGAGCTTTGCGTTCCGTGGCTTCTGGCCGAGCAATCAGAGTAACAGTGCGCTGCCGCAGGATGCGCCTGGGACGTATGGGATTAGTATGGTCAAGAATCATCCGCAAAATAGGAAGGGGTATGTTAAGTTGCTCTCGGCTGATCCGCAGGATACGCCGGATATTAACTTTATGTTGTATGAGGAAGGTGCTGAGACCGACATGGGCGCAATGAAGGATACGATTGCTTGGGCGCGGAAGATGTATGCAGCTGCTAAGGGGATTAATGTCGCGGCGAAGGAGCCGCCGTGTCCTGATGGGCCGGATGCACAGGGGTACTGTGGAAAAGCCGATGAGGATTGGATCGTGGGGCAGACCTTTGGACATCATCCTACGAGTACGGCGGCGATTGGCAAGGATGGTGATCCGATGGCGGTCTTGGATGGGAGGTTCAATGTGAGGGGTGTAAAGGGACTCAGGGTTGTGGATGCGAGTGTATTCCCGAAAATTCCGGGAGTGTTTCCAGTGGTAAGTGTATTCATGGTTAGTGAGAAGGCGAGTGATGTTGTCAAGGAGGACGCGTCGAAGGATGTGTGCTCGTTGTGAAGAGTAAGGTGTAAAGCATGGAAACAAATGTAAATAGATCAGAAGTAAAGTTCATATGGGACAAGGTAAATTCGCCATATCGGAAAACAGGGGTATGGTACATGATTTAATCAAACAGCATGAAAAAAGGGAGAGAAGTAAAGAAAATATAAGAGAGTACCAAGGGAGTGGCAGGGTGTATAGTCCACTGAAACAAACAGAATGAAAAGAATTCAACTGCAGGGAACGACCACAAGCCTAGAGAGGTAACAGAGCTTTGAGGAGGAGCCACCCCCCTCACATGATGATACACCGCTTCTTCCTGTTCTTCTCCACGTCTGCCTGCCTCAGTAAATCCATCAGTGTGGCCTGACGTTCCTTTTCATCTTCGCTCTATCTTCGCCCTTTGATGATCTGTTCATAATCGTTCTGGGTATGTGCCGCCTTTATAGACGCTAACCGCATCTTCTAACATGACATACATTGCATCATATCGATGGGATTCAGAGTGCTCTCGCCAGGGGGGATATCCAGATATGCGTTACTCGGGCACTTGTGCGTCCAATAAATCCTGCGCTTGCCGTAGGTGTTGTTTTCTACATGCCAGTCGTATTCCATGATCAGATATGTAGGTTGTAGCGGGGGGTCTGGGTTCTGACCGCCCTGTTAGCTTGACTGCCATTGCGTGTGGTTGGAAAGAGGCGAAGAGCTTGGTGGTTTGAGACGCTGTGTGGAATCAGATGCGCACAAGCTTTCTTCTGTCGATTTCGAAATGGCGTTTGGGAGGTTGGTGTCGGTTCGTTCTCTGAAAGACTTGTTTCAAGCTCGACGTGGTGCTTAGGCGTGGTGGGTCTGAAAGAGTAAAGATTGTTGATAGAGAGAGAGAAAGAGAGAAAGAGAGCTTTCATACTTCACGAGGTGATTCGTTCCCCAAGGTCCAGGGCTTGGACCTTCCACTGTGTTCAATCATGTGTTTGATACCGTGCTAGCCACGAAGACCCCTCCCCCCAGACTCATACTTCACGAGGCATGACTGAAAACTGTCAATGACATCGTAATGAGCTTGATTGTTTGCGAAAGCATCGACACAGTCATTTTTTCAGTACTTTTGTCCCTTGTCCAATCTTGCTGGACCGCTGTGGAGAGCAGAATCTTCCAGCAGGTTTTTTGATGAACCTTCAGGCGGAGTCATAGCGTAAGAGTACCGTGTTACTGAGTATTCAGTGAGGATTTCTCTTCGAAAGTGGGCCTCGACTACTTTGTTTCGTTGTTTGAAGGCGATATCGAGACTAGAGCAATATTAGAAGTAAGTGAGCAAGAAATGGACGAAGAGTGTGAGTAGATTCCCTAGAGGGGTAGGCACACGTTTGTGGACCAATGTTCTTGACTGGGAGTCAGAGATGGTTGCCAAAAGTCAGTCTCCATCGCTGTGCCGTCAGGTCCGAGCGTCGTTGCACGAACCCGGCAGTGAGGCAACGGCGATGCGACTCACTGGCAAGTCAAAGATCTTTCTGCTTGCTGCAGCATGCGGCAATGGATTCCAAATCTCGGTACGCGGCGGCCGCCTGAATCAACGGCCGAACCACATCACAGAATTCTACCTCAGCCGCTACGGCTTACCCTTACAGGCTTCCCGCAAGTACGCTTCCAGGCCTGTGAACTGATACTCGGGAAACCTCTGGTTCCATTCATCGCTCACATCCCACGCGCCCCTCAAAATCCCCGTGAAGAACATGATCACAAACTCTTTCGAGAACTGCGCACGCTGTTCCAAAGGGATGACTGGATGCGACATCCACGGGACCCAGGTCGTGTTCAGCTGCTCCTTGAGGATATCCTCGCCTTTGATGTGTTCGATGGCCCAACCGCCTCCGGGGAGCTCTCTGCCGAGAGATAGAATGGTGTTCATTGTGGTGCCTGCCGGGAGTCAGCCATCCTCTAAATCCAGCGGTCGTCTCGGTGAGAGGGTATAGACGTACGCGCGCCCCTCATACCACCAACCTCCGGCCAGCGTCTCTCATCCTCCAACGCCATCTTCAGAACCTCACCCATATCTCTTGCACTCGTCACCACAATATCTTGATTCCCATCGTCCAGCACAATCGTCCTCCTACTCTCAAAATCGATGAAGAACGGCGACGTAATGAGTCCTTGATTCAGCGGATACGGATGAGCGAAGTAATCCATGAAAACGCTTGGCTGGAAGAGGCAGTACTCAATCTTGGGAGTATCGGCGTTTAGTTCCGCAAGATAGTCGGCAATGATGTCTTTGTTCTCGTAGTGAGGAACGCCGGACTGGTTCTTGAGGCACCATTCACTAGGGCCGAAGCGCTTCACCCCCGCGTCGATGCAGGCGTGTATGAGATTCTTCTGGATAGTGCAGTCCTTGTCGAATGTCACGACTGTGAGATGGCAATAGCCGTGGTTAGCGGAGCTTGTAGGATACTGGTTAGTATTTACCTATAAAGCTGATGCAGGTATGCACGCCACACAGCGCCTTCGTGAGGCTTGCGCGGTCATTGTAGTCCACCGTCTTGGATGAGACTTCGGCTGTTGAGACTTTGGGAGGTGAGCCTCGAGTAAAAATTGTAACGTCGTGATTGCCCGAGGCGATGGTGGGCCGAAGGAGTTCTGTGGCGACGTCTGGAGTGGGTTAGGGGTTGCCTGACTGTGTTTAAGTTCACGAAGTTTGAACGTACTTCCCGTACCGCCTGCGACTGCAATCTTGACCATCTTGTGGTTCTGGAGCTGTGGTCGAGGAAGTAAGCCAACGTCGCGTCTGTGACCTTCGGGGAGGTTATCTGCTCTGTTCTTGTTGTGGCAAGTGCGATGGAATGGATCGGCCCGTTAGTGCAAAGCCACCAGCAGGCACGGGTGAGCACACCCGTGCCGGATTCACATCCAACGGATACGGATTAACGCGAAGACTTACGAGAAGGGAGCAATGAGTAGGAAACGTGCAAAGGCTGAAATGGTATATTCAAATTCCCAAAAAAAAAAAAAGGAACTCTACCGCCGACTAAGCGTCTATCAGCGGCACCGCAGGCAACGGCTTCTCCGGCAATGGTTTACTCGGAAGCGGCTTGTTCGTGTCCGGCTCGTCCGTGTATCGCGATGGTCCACCCTCCTCAGGATCATCTCGATATCGGCCCTCCAGCAAGCCTTCCTCGGCCTCGTCGCCATCGGTTCGATCCCTCCTCAGACGCTCCCAGACAGCGTCCATGCCATCCCATCTCGCAAGCCCGCGCTGTTGCTGCACAAGTAGGATGAGCTTGTACACGATCCAACCCAGCACAGCTCCAGCGGCTGTGCTACCAAGAATGATTCCCACGGTATCCCACGGCCAGTCGTATAGGATGACGCCGACTTGATCCCTCAATGTGCCTTTCTTCCCGTACAAGCCCCATTCATCTTGTAGGTATACGATGTGCCCGTCGGGTCGGACGATGTCGCGGCCGAAGTAGTGACGTATTCTTCCCCACAGACCCAGTTTCCGCGGCGGTGGAAATGTATAGCTCCTCTTCACTAGCTCCACTTTGGTGATGTCGTACGAGAAGATGCGGTCCGGCTTTTCAGGCGCGCTGAACAAGTCGTTCGCAGCCTGCAGATCTTTCTCCCCTGCGAACCTCTCGGCAGTCACTTCTTTGCCCTCGACGACAATACGTAGCATCAATTGTGCGCTGTTGTTGAACACCATAGGGCGTTCTCCCATCCAGCCCGAGTGCGCGCCAATCGCGTCCACGGTGATCTCCCATTCCTCGGTCTCGGTTTCCGGATGTGCGCCCAGCCAGTGCGAGGAGTAATCGAAGTCCAGTGATACGGTCGATATGGATTGGAACTCCATGCACCGACAAGAACCGCTTCCGTCGTCGCAGGGCGTCTGCGTGCACTCGATGACATTATCGAGATCGGCTCGGGCAAAGCTGGGCGGGACTTGCTCGACGTAGACGTGCGGGGGAGTCGGATTGAGGAGGTTCGGGAAGATGGGCTTATCATTCAAGAGAAGAAGGCGGTTCGAGCGGCCGAGGGAGATGTTGTAGAACTGCTCTCTGTTAGGTCCCCGCATGTCGAGGATAATGCACAAGCTAGCACCCACCAATGTGTTCTCTACCCTGGCAAAGCCATGTCCCTCCTCGGTGACCTGCACAACCTCGCAGCCCGGACAGGGCAGCTTTGCGACGTAGAAAGCGCCGGGGTCGACTTCTGTGATGTCGGCAAGTGGCCGCTGACAGGCCTCGTCGTCCTCGGCGTTGCGTCCCGCGCAATCCGTTGGTGTACGGGAGGGCTCGGAAAGGACGGGTGCTGCAAAGAGCCAAAGGAGTGGCAGGCCTAGGTGCCGCATGGTGCGGGTGAGATGCATACCAGCGGGCGTGAGGCTGGAGGCATGGTGTTGAGCATGGCTTTGGGGCTGACGATAGGGGTCATCATGTGGCGCAGCACGGCAGTTGCCGGCCCATCAGCATCTGTTGATCACACACTAGACGAGTTTTGATCAAAGTACGACACTTTTGTCCATAATCTATTTCACTCTCCAACCCTCAGCTCTCCAAAAGTATGAACAAGAAGTCAGCCTAACCCTCTCCCCTCAATTCTTATCAACCCTCGATACTTTTACAAGAAATAGCTCTTAATCTTCGGCAACACCACCCTCCACGCCGTTCCACTCGTCGGCTCCATACTATACATATAATCGCCCCACCACGGCCCCGCCGCCCACCACAGCGCACCCGTCCAAACATCACTATTCTTCCCCATATACGCCAATCCATCCTGCAACGCTGAAATACACTGCGTATTATTCCCCGCCGCAAACTCCCCAATCAGTCCCAGCTTTTTATTATCCTTGAGCCACTGCGTAGCAGCCTTGAGCCGCTCAGAGAAAATCGTCGCGCTAACGCACTCAGCATGAGTCCCAGAGCCATCTGTGTCGAGATACTGATGCATCTGGTAGACCAATTTATCCTGCGGATCCTTGAGGCTGAGCAGACTGGCGCCGTTGCCGCTGCTGATCCACGTCCATGCGCCCGTCCAGCTATTCCCCTCGGGGGTGATGTACTGCTTCGTCGCTCCTGCGGCTCGTACGCCGTCGATGGCGGCCTGGTTGAGGTCGAAAACGAGCTGCTGGTCCATGTCGTGGTACTCGTTGTTCGTGTCAAATACGACCAGTGCGTTGTCTTTGTACTGCGCGGCTACCTTCTGCCACCAGGTCTTGAAGCCCGCCGTGTCGGTGATGATATCGCCAAGGAAGCGGCCGTAGTTGTGCGGTTGTATCATCGCGTAGGCGCCTTTGCTGGTGATGTAATTCACCTGTTGAGTGAGGTTGCCAAGGTAGAGGGGGTCGAGGTCGGCGGTGAGTTTGTTGGGGGTAAGGCGCTCCATTACTGTTTCGTGTTAGGTTGGACAAGATATGGGGTAGGAGGAAAGAGGGACATGGTGGGCGTACAGAAGTTCAGACGGAACATGTTCATGCCCTGCGCTATGAATTGGTCGATGGTGTTAAGGTCGTACCAGATGAATTCCTTGCCGTAGATGCCGGTGAAGTTCTTCTCGCCGAATTCGGCACCGGATTCGTTGATACCTTGACATTGTTACCATCGATTCTCTCGATTATAAATGTCGTGGTGTCTTACCGAACCACTTGAGCTTCCTCTCCTGCCTCTTCTCTGCCGGCGCAGCAATAGCTGCACCCAGCACCGCAGCCGCAGCCACAATCTTGTCGAAAAGCATCATGTCCAAATGTATCGGAATCTTCAACAAAATCTTGAAGCTTCCAAATGCTCTAAAACATTAACCCGCACCCAGCGCACCACCATCTTTATACACAACTATCCTACACGCACTACCTATTTCGTACCCCAGAAACACGGAGCAACGCCCTCCGCGCCCACCAGGAAATAGAGCGCACCCATCCCAGGTTTGATCAATGACGGTCGCTAAATCGGGGGTCGCCAATCCGTGTGCCTTGAGCCGCGGCGGAGAATAAATTGCATCTGCAAATTGCAGGTGCGCTAGCCACACCACCAGCGGGGACGAAGCAGGTTGCTTGCGGGGATGCAGGGGCTGCGATTCGCGGAATCACACAAAACAGAAAAACGGACGTTTGCACCACGGCTCCAGGGTCCCGCTATGTAAAGGTTGGCGTCGAAAATGGTGAGTCTTGGATTTCGTGTCGTCCTATTGTACCTGGTAGAGATAGATTAAGGGACGGTACTTGACGCCCGCTTACCTCCGTCAAGCCTTTGCTCCAGATTCGTCGCATATGAAGTCGGCTCATCATTTCTTCTGGAAACCTGCTAAATGGGTGTAAGTTGTAGTGTTGGTGTATGGCCAAGCTCATCTGTACGGTGCTTTACCCGGTTTTCGGGGTGCTGTCCGGGGCTGGGGAGAGGCTGGTGTTCCGCGTTGGAAGAGGGAATTTTTCAGCTCCAGTCTAGGGTATCGGGGTGCTAGAAGGTATTACCTATGTGATCAAGGCAGAGGATCGTATCGTTGTGGGTTGTGTTGTCCGATCCACTTTGGAGCAGGTGGCAAGCGTCGGGGATTCCTCGGATTTCTATCAGTCGACCTCTTCGCAAGACATGCTTTCGCTTCTGTAAGTACGTTCAATGACACGAGTCTAGGTATCGGCCTTGACTACTACTTCCACGACAGTGTAAAAGCCTTGAATAGGAAGTCGCAACGACTTCGCATGCGTCGCGATCATCGTCGGTAGCGACTCTGGGTGCACGCTCGCTAATAAATTCGAAGGGTTGAAACATAATTTGAAGACAATTAGCGAGATTTGATTGACCATTTGACCTTGAAATCATCGATACTCCTGAGTTGTTGCCTGTTCTACAAGCATGAAACGAAGACCATCAGCCCCAGAACCCGGAGAGAAAACATCAGAATGGAATAACAAAGGCACGAGAAACGAGACCACAGTCCAAGATATCATCTCCGAACAGCGCGCCGACCGTTGCCAGTCATCAGGTTCCTCGATGGAGCACTGAACGCAAATCTAGAGTCGTACGACTGGTCATAGCTACTCCTCATACCAGTAGGCCTGTGATCAGCGCCTCTTTGCGCTGCCTCGTATCCAGCTGGTCGCCCCGAGAGAGCTCCCGTCATCGCAGAGGGAACACGAGCCGTTGTGAACGAGGCTGGCTTTGTGCGCAGAGCAGGAGGTATCTGAGACGCTCGAATTTGGGAGGCATGACTAAAGAACGATAGGGGATTCGCTGATGCACCTCGAACGCGCGAAGAAGGATTCACCAACGAGGAATTACTCGGATGCTGCGGAGGGAGCGGTGCTCGATAGGACCGGTGCTGCCGATCTCCAGATCTATTTGCGCTATCCTTGGGGAAGGGCGAAGGCTGAGCATCCGGACGAGTGATGAAGCCGCTTGAGTTGACGCTTCGCCGATGATTTCGTGAAGGTGCAAGGTGCTCGATTGCTCGATGTTCCTGCTTCCAATTGATGGGCTCGCCCCTCGCATCCAATGGCGAGTCCATGAACGAGAGGCCATTCAGCCCACGTAGCTGCCAGTCAGTGCGAGGGTCGCCGACTTTCGCCCCCATTGATCGATAGCTTTCCGAGTGACTCAAACTGATACTTCCCTCAGTGACTGGTTTCCGAGGATTGAAGTGCGCATTGCGATTGCTGAAGAATGGACTTACTACGCTATCCACCTCTTGTGCTGGTCGCTGGGAACGAGTGGGGGCAGGCGTGACCGGATCGTATAGGATACGATCTTGGTGCACTCTGTTTACTTGTTAGTCCCTTCTCGCTCATATCTTCTTTGATCGTCTACTCACGGTGATGGCATACGATGGTTGTCCACTACATGAAGCCCAGATGTGCGCGCCGCTTGGTTTGGCAGTAATTGTCGGCCTGGCGTTGATTGGCGTGGGTCCTGCAGTCCTAATTGAAAGCCGTTATCGCGGCCAAGCCCGTCTAGGAGACGTATGTAAGATCGCTCAGCAGGTAGGCTTTGCTGGGGATGTTCTGTCTTGATGGGAGACTCGGAACGGAATGTGAACTCTCCTCGTCCGCCTGTCTTATCGCCATTCTGGGGTAAAAGATTTTGCGACTGCGTATCCACTCGTTCAGCACTCTCTGCGGGCAACGCGCCACTCATGTACGGTGTGTATTGCCTTTCTTGCCGTTGAATAAATGCTCGGTTCGACACTGGGCGGGCTGCACGAGAGAAGAACGGGCTAGCCTTCATAGGTGCGTAGCTTGGCTCCATCTTGCGTTCATGCTCAGAGAAGTCTAGATGGTGTGTGTAGCCTGCCTTGGGACCGGGAGAAACCTGGCCACCAGAGAACTTCTTCTTTATGGAAGGAATCATTCTGCGCATCGACTTCATCTTCGATAGAGGCTTCGAAGGCGGTGGCATAATGTCTCGGCTGGAGGGTGCTGCGGAGATGCCGTTCGTTCGACGAGGCGACTCAACCCGTTGACGCTTTGGTGGTCTCTGGGCGCCCGGGCTGGACGTCTCGTACTCGCCGGATCTCCCTACGGTGTGGCTAGGGGTCGATTTGGACGGCTCCTGCTCATCGCTGTAGCTGATGGTAAAGTTCCCGTCGTCGTCGAGGGGAAATGGTTCCTTGAAGTTGGGGAGGGGTTCCAGAGCGGGGCAAAAGCCCAAAAAGGCGAGCCGACTCTCCATGAACCTATTTTGTCTATATTTTCATCAGCGTTTATCTCGACGTGCGGATTTGAGCCTCGTACTCAACAAGTTTAGGGAACAGCTCTAGGTAATGGCGGATGGCGGGAATCTTGCTCCTCATCCACCGAAGATCATGTACCTCCTTCTCAAACGGGCGCAGGCGGTCGACTTCGGCTTTGAGCTGCTCGTTTTCTTGTTCTAGCGACAGTGCTTTAGCATGCTCCTCCGAAGCCCGGTCCTGCATGCTACGCAGCCGTTCATCCGCCGTCAACAGCGTTTCACGGACCCGTTTGTGTGCAGCGGCAGTACTTGCGATGTACTGGGTCAGGGATAAGTATTGGAACTGTGGCGTGTCAGTCAAGGCGCATTCGTGGCAATAGTCAATGACGTACTCGCAATGCCATGCCACTGCTTGGGGCATCGAGCTCGGCTGGTGGGACGGCGAAGAAATTGTCTGGGATCAAAGGGTCGTATTCGCCCTTGCCGAAGCCACGGACGCCGTACAGTTCCTGCGGCTGATCATGGCCACTCCTCTCCAAGCACAGCGGGCACTGCGCTCGAGGGCGTTGGTTGGCCGGGTGAAAAGGCGGGCCCGCTGGAAACTGTCAATTTGGCGCTCTTATGCATCCATGTCTTGACTCACCGCCGTCTCCAATGTGCTTGATGCAGATGACATGGCTGCAGCGGGTGACGTAGAGGCGGGTAACAGGGCGGTCTCTCTGGTTGATGCCGTCGGAGAGTCCGTGAACCGTGTCATCGCAGCCATGGTAGACCTCAGAAAAGGTAGCTGCGCAGACTTGGCACGCGAAGATGGCATCGAGGGTCGCCATGTCCGCGCGAGCGGCCTGCTCCATTGGCGGAGAGCTCATGCCGAATGCTCTCGCGAGAGTTTTGGTGTGGAGGAAAGAGGGCATGCCGGTGACCGAAAGCCGAGAAGCGGGTACCCTGGTGCTCAACTGTGGAAGGCGCGCGTGGCCGAGACGGAGGTGGAAGGCACGACTCCCCAGATGCCAAGACTTCGCGTCGCTATCACATCCTCACAAGGGATTGAACAGAGGTGAACGTAAACACACTAGGACGAAAACCAGCACTTTTACACTTGATTGGGTCATGACGAGGCAGGGAGCAAGGACACAAAGTGACAGAGGAAAAGCAAAATATTGATACTCCCATATTTACAGTGCACGCAACGGAACACATCACCCCGACGCCCACCTCATGTGAATGTTCGGCAAGGGTAACTACATGCAGTTAGCACATTACTCCAGATTCAAATCAAATAGTTGATACTCACGCATCGCCATAACTCTGTTCTGGCTCCAGCTTGTACAGCTTCTTACCATTGGCACCAGCCACATGCATCCCCGTCGGTAGCGGCGGCATGCCGCCGGGGCCCAGCACATCCTTCGCCAGCGCTCTATCTTTCTGGAACGTCACGCTCAAGCCCTTTGAACCATCCTCTTGCGCAGCGACTAGCTGCTTAGTGCCTGCCTCACCAATCAACTCCTGCTTAGGCGCCGCTGCGCTGCCAACCTCTAGCAGTGCCACGGCCTGTGCCTGGGTGACGGTCGAGAGCTGAGGGTACCGGCGGCGGATATCCCGCTTCCAATATGGGTTCTCTGCAAGGTCTGCCGCAGGGACCGTGACGGGGTCATCGTAGGTGGCCGGATCAAGGGCGCCCGGCGGAGGGTTTCGGAATTGAGGGTTCATGGGAATGCCCGTAGAGCGGTTCGGGTCGACGGCAAACATCCTCGAGATGAAGGCATAGATACCGGTTGGCTGAACGGTATACTTCTGTGGAGAGCATATCAGTACGAGCTTGTATTGAGAGTACAACAATATGACGGTGGGGTTGGCCGGTCAGTGGGACAGAAAAGGTAGTGTGGGCGTACCGTAAATCGCGTGGGGATGTTTTTGGCTGCCATGATGGGCGCCTGTACCACAGTAATGCAATTGGCGTGCTGGATGGCGCTCTGGAGCTGGACGTGGGTTGTGATGCTTCCTTTGCTGTCGCGAAGCTTGGATGATGTTGCGGCTGCTCGGAGAACGCCAAGGCGGGAGAAGCCGAAGCCAGTCTTACTAAGCTGGGCCTTAGCAAGTTCCCCAAGGTTGGCCTTGTCCACCCTCAGCTAGCTCTTCCACTTCCCCAACACTTGTGAATATGTAAGTGTGCCTAAACGTCCGTTGTCACCATAGTGATGCGTCATTCTGGCAGAATTTCTAGTGGAATGCGTACACGCATGTTTCTTGGGGTCACTGTTCAAATCTGCAGAAGTACATCTCTACGTTGCTACATCCTATATACATTCCATGAAGTGAATTCTAATTATTCGCCATGTCCTTCGTATCGCCATCCAGTGTCCCGCAAAATCTCTCGGAATCGGACCGGGCAGACGTGCTCTCTCGACAGCCGCAATGCCTTTCTGTCGTGCTTCACCTTTTCGACGCCGGCCTTCTCGAGTGCCAAACGGACGAAAGAAGCCGGTGTGGATGTGCATTATCTCAATGCTAGAAGGCATCGAGAGTCTCGGGCTCGATCCAGGCGTGCAATCAATGACGTTGTGATGGTGACTTTTGCATCCACGAGCTCCTGGTCGAACTTAGAGTTCTCCCCCTCCTTATCCGACGTGGTGACGAGAGAATTGCCCTGCTCCTCAATCCGCTTTCTAGGGTCTAGCCCGTTTTCTGTGGTACCGAGGAGGTTCGACTCCTGCTGTGTGTGGAGTCAAGGAGAGAAACTGCTCGCCGGATTAGGGCGCTGCTATAGAATTGCGACAGTAACAACGAGTACCGCCCGTTTCCACGTCCGACCAAACAAGCCAGGTTTTTGATTTACCATAAAGATACCCCTGGTTGGACTCACAGGTTGTTATGGGCCAGCGGGCTATTGATGCTTTCCGTTGGATGCGGAAATACGCGGTAGCCAGTGGATAATCGGACGGGTGCAGGTCTTATCGTAGCCTACGCACCGCGCCGCGTGTTGGTGAGCATCAGCCGAGCCTTCACGCAAGGTATCGTGAAGATTATAGTAGCTCGGAGCAGAGAGCAGACGTCGGTAAAAGTAAGTGCATGTAGTCCCTTCAACAGCTTCCCGGTAGCCTCGATGGTCTTTGCACTGATCTCGGCGATGCAGGCATCCCGTGTATAGTCGAAAGATGTTCGTGCTCAGACAGCCTCACAGGTGGCTTGGGTATAGGTATGGCCGGTACCAATAGCAGCTTGGTGTCGTGTTCTCGATAATGAACTATGCGGGCTCGGTACTGGTCCTGAGCATCGCGCGCCATGACGAGCTCCACGTAGTGATAGTAGAAGCGATCGGTCTCGTAGCCGGCACCGGTACTTTGGGTTGGTTGTATTGGGCGAAGGACATTGGGATGTAGCATATGTACCTAGATAATTGACGTCGGCGGTGTGGTTTCAGGTGCGAATGCGGGATGAAGTCAACGTAGATGGGCCCAGGGGTGGGCTGCGGCGATGGCAGGAGAGGCATTCATTGCGGTTCCAGAAGGATGACAGAAGAGTGGCCGGAGGGAGAACGAAACAGCATCTAAGGCGCTTTCGTTGGCATTGACGACAGCCATCGGGCAACGGAGTTGTTGGCCACAGTCGTGCCGTACTGTGGGTTCTTGGGAACCCGGCCCGTGACTGTGGAGGAGCTCATAGCCAACGATAGTGGTACCGCTGCTGGTGCTCAAGACGCCCGAGTTGAAGTTGGAGAATGCCTTGAGGTCGAGCGGCGCGTTGAAGCACGTTGGGGTGCTCATGGCTGAGCGCGGCGGGTCGAAGATCTTGAAGACTTTCAGCTAAGTCTCAGAGCATAGGGTACAAGTGGGCGCGGGTAGTGAAGGAAAGAAGGTGAGATTCAGAAGATTTGCGTCTATTTATCTGTGGGGCACTGGGCTCTATCACGTGTGGCACGCCAACGATCAGGGTCAGGGGAATAGATCCGTTCCCCAACACGGCGGTCGAGTGGGTGAAATTGCTAGATATTAGGCGCTACAACAATAGAGATTACGCCGAAACTAGCCCTGAATACGCGCAGGATACGTTGAACCAAGTAAAGGAAATTTGAGTTGCTGCTGCGAGTTGTTGAATCCAGCGTTAAATTGGTGCTGGCGTTGTCCGTGGGAGCGGGCGGCGGTCGTCGGAGTGGCTCGCGAGAAGACCGGTGGAACCCCAAGCCTACCTTTTAGCCCCGCGAGGATCAACAGACGTGCGATCATAAATAGCCCCAGCTGAAAAGTAATGGGTGGTTCTCCTCTTCGCCCGCTGCAAGGGCACCCGGCAAAGGCGTGCCAGGATTATGACCACACTCTCACTACCTCTGCTTCTCAGAGCCCCTCATCGCTTTCGCGGGGAATCTGAACGAAGCCAGGTTCCCAGACATCGTATACGAGGGACGATCAGCTCGGCTGACAGACGACAACAAGAGAAGACAATGAGATGCGTCGAAGGCGGCGACAGCGACAACGATCTGAGGTCATGCGAAGAGACCTTCGGAGCTACCGCCATCTGTGTGCGGCACGTATCAACGGCGACGAGGTTGGGCCCCTTGTTCCATTACCAGCTAACCTGTCGCAGTCAGTGGAAGGTGCCAGGGTACCGATATTTCCTCGCACGTCCACGTCTTTCTCCGGACTACCACGTCAAACAAGACTTCGAGTCTTCCAACACGTATTCCGTAACAAAGCTGCGCGCACCGAACACCGTTACGATTCCCGATCGATACAAGCCATTCGGCGGCGACGGCAGTCTTACAACTACGGGATGACCTATACGAGTAGCTCTTCTAGACATCCAACGAAACACCCTCAGGTTGGTAGGTTCATCGTGGAAATGGTAGGCTGGGGCAATGACACCACAAGAAGAAAGTCAGCTTAAGGAGACCGGAGGGTAGACAGAGCGGTTTGCCACCCTGATATCCTCTCTGGAAAGCCTGGCCGTGTCGATTTTCCCTTGTGCGCGTTCACGGGCGTTCACGGGAGAGATGTATCGCTAACAGAACACAGACGGGCTCCATACAGCTACTCCCACCCGCAACGACAAATAAGCGCGGATCCGGTCCGAAGATACGCGGAACAATACAGAGGTCGGTCATCGCCCTTCGAAGGGCTCAAATGAGAGTATATGACACAAGGCGCTGGAGGAGACTAACTGGATGGCACAGTCCAAGCTGGACCTTCTGAAGGGGGTCCGGAGGACTGGCTAGCTCCCGGTCAGGAGGCTATCGCGAGCCGACGGCCTACGCAAATTCGAGTGATCATATAGTGCCGAAAATTATGCTTTTTGTCGCAGCTGAAGGCCCCTACGTTCGGCCAATGCCGTGGAACGGGTACCTCAGGCTGAGACACGGTGATAGCAGAACTTGCCTAGGTCGGGTTTCTTGGAAGGCATAAAAGGCACGTAGATCAGCTCGAAATACAGGAAGACATATCCCTTCGTTGGTAGATCCAGACCTCTAGCTCCTGCTGTCGCACTATGGTCGTGCTCGTGATTCACATCCGGAACAAAGTGAAGTTCCTTCGATGGATTTGCCAGCGGTATAGGCGATGCTCCGGCTTCGGATCCGCAGTTGACTGTAGCTGTTCATGCTGATCCGGTATCAATAAGGCCTCAAAAAGGTTGGATGGCAAGACTATAGATGTGACACCATCTCCTGGGTTGATCTGGTATAATGCCTCGTGAGCGTATCCAAGGGTAGTTTGTCGGATTCCATAGGGCCATTCTATCGTCCGGGCTTTTCATAACGCGACCCTGGACGCTGCAATGTCGATGCCACTTGCTTCCTGATACCTAGACCATAGTCAACCAAGCAAAATATACCTACTCAATCGTTAGATAGTGTTTCTGAGACATGAAAGTCAGCTGAAGACTCCGGCAATCTGCTCCACGCTTCCCAACCTGCCAAGGTAGCCATGGAAGCCAAAAGGACATGCATAAAGAGGCAAAAAAGTACCCGGACCTAGAATCGAACTGAGGCTGCAAAAAACTATTGTACAACATGTTGACATATAGTACGTCAACACTGATCGAATACGACAAAGCATAGTACAACCACATGCCCCGAAAGGCGAAAGTTTTGTCAGCTATCTGGTATATATAGTTTAATAATTAATTTGGGATACGTACCTTTACAGTTTCCTGGGAGTGAAGCAATTCTACACATGACGGCACGCGGTTATGGTCACCTCAGAGGTCTCAGGGCTCTCTCACACGACCAAGTCTACAAAGGCCCCTCACTGGGCTTGCTGCGAGCTCCTGAAGCGCATTCTTGACGAGCCAGCTTGCAAAAAACCGTGGCAGCAGACTACAGATCGTATCTCGTAGTATCTTCGTGTGATCACGATGAGTATGTAGCACAGCGTAATTTGGCCTTGGTCATTGTCCCAAAGGCCATATCATACGCACGACGGGGGAGCCGACGTCCAGCGTCCAAAAATGAATCCAAAAAAAGCCCAAAAAAAAAAAAACCCCCCGGATGCCAGGATCGATCTGTGGTCTCTAAGTCAGCCAAGTTCGTCAATGTCCGGGATCAACACTCTCCAAGTGGGTCTACAGGACAGGGGAAAAAAGTCCTAAAGTTAATTATATAATGAGATCGAATATCCGGAAACTCGTTGTAGACGTTCAGGGCTGAGTATGTGCACTGCACGCCACATGATCGTCATCATCATCACGTCTAAGGTCGCATGTCGGCGTCTGCCATAGGGGCACCCTCCTGGCGTCCTGGATCTGCTGACACGCCGTTAAATTAAGGCGAGCGGAATACTGCATGCTCAAGCCAGGCTGTTGCTGGTATGCTGCCTCCTAGCATGGAGTTCTGGCGCTGCAAATTGCGTTGGGCGCTCCGGCGTTGCGTGGGCTGTGAGGCTGCCGCGATTCGTTTTGGCTGCGTCCAGAGCACCACACGCACCACCACCAACGCTATCAACAACGCGACATCTTCGGGATACTCTTATATGGCTTCATGATGTCTCCAGCGGCTTCATGGGCACCCGCCGCGAAATATACTGATTTTGCGCAAGCACCGGCGGTGGTTTCACTGCAGAGTTGGCTGCGGACAGCTTCCACCACCTCCTCCGACGGCGACAGCAACAGCAACAGCGACATGCGCATCAAGCCCTCGACAGCGAACGGTGGCAATGGTTACTCTGACCCACCGTATGCGCTTGCAAAGGCTATTGATGAGAAGCCGCGAAACGTTGGGCGGCTGATGCGGCATCCTCTGGGGACGGACAGCTCAAATTATTCGCCGAGCGACCACCATTACGACAGCGCACGGCAAGGACGCCTCGGGAGCGGTACGGCGTACAAGCATCGGTTCCCCTTGCGAAGGCAAACGATGCGGCCGATAGCCATACAGGAGCAAAGTGCCCACCGCCGTCAGGAGAGTTTACGACTCCACTCCCGCGGGCGCGATCCCCCCTCCGCACGCGAGCGTGTTTGCTTTCCCGCAAAGTTTCGCTGACAATTCCGCCGGATCAAGTTTGCTGTCGGCAGGTTCATCGAAAATGTGCACAACATGAGAGCCAAACGCGGGGTACGGCGTTGGATGGCGGCATGCAGAAGAGGCAGAGACCATGGCTGGAAACAGACCGGATGTGGGTATCACCGACAAACCTCGAGACACCCGAATCCGGATTCGGGCGATGCGATGAGTTTTCCATAGCGTGGAGCGCATGGGGTCTCAGGTGGGACGCTATCCCGCACCGCAATACGACAACGGGAAAGGTCCTCAGATGCCGTTGCGGTGCAAATGGTGGCTCGGCATGCCACACTCTCAGGTATGCCCCTTTATCTAGCTCTTCGACAGCCTGGAGACATGTACTAATTCAATACTAGCTCTTGCTCCCCAGAAAGTCAGACCAGGTCCCTGCCGGGCGTGCGCTGATTTCGAAGCGTATAGACGTCGTCCCAACTCTGCTTTTCGTGCCGCACCGTTTGTCCACGCGCCTTTTCAGGCATACGAATACTCAGAGTTCGGCCAGGAAGATCGGTGCGCCCGTGGGCCGGCTGGCAGGCGGAAACAGAGTGCTACAAGCAATACTGAAGAAATGCATGGACTGAAGGATTACACTACACATTGGAACCTGCGAATTCGGCATTCAGCGCTTCCGTATCGTGGAATGCATAGCTTTTTGCGGTTCCTTCGGTGCTCGAAGAGGGCGCTTCGCATCCAACATTGAAGCGAGGGCTATATCCAGCTGATAAGGGCGACGATGACATTAGTCGAAGATGGCGTGTAGGATGGATACTGACGTGGTGTTGTCTCTGTGCGATGAAGATGCAGGTGGCTGGAATCGGCATTCCGGGAAGGATGACGCCAAGCACGGCCGCCGGATTTCGAAGCTAGCCAACCACGGGCCCCATGCCAGCTCCACCGCTTCGCTGCGCCTTCCACAACATTTCTGGACATCTCTTTGCTCGCATCTCAATCGACTTCATGTTCGACGTCCATACGCTTCCTGGAAAGCGCAATAGTGGCCGTTGACCTACTGACAGCGGCCATATTACATACCCAGCAGAATCCTCGGGTGCGCGGTCGCATACCAGAACGGCACACTTCACACAGCCAGCAATGGCAGTCGGCCTTTCCAGATCCCCAGGACGTGGATAACGTCTCAATATGTACGCCAGAGGTGTATCGCATACTGCTCCGGATACTCTTCGATGGAACGGGCGACAACGAGAACACCCTCGGAAATATGAGCCAGGAAGGGGCGAGTCGACATCGCCAGCAACAACGCGATCCAGCAGCGATCCGGTATTTCGACGCTCTGCCAGAGATACTGGCAGCGAATTAAGCTGAGAACTCGCGGATGGATGCTTCTCAGCCTGAGGCCGTCCACGTTCACGATGTCTTTCCGGCGTTGAGGAGCGATGAGAAATTCCTCGGATCAAAGAGCATCAAATACAACATCCTTCGCTTTACAGGCCGAATATTGTTCCTTCAAAGGCATCGGTACCAACTGTGGTATCCATGTCAAACTGAAGTTCCTTGATGTTCCAGCATGCGCCATATTTGCTACCATGTATCCCAGCACAGCGAATCCCGGACATTTCCTCGATCCATTCGAGCATATATCATCGCTCAAGGACGACGGCCTCCTTCGACTCATTTTCCTTCGGACGACGAATCGAGGATTATCGTTAGGCTGGCGATTAATCCAAATCATATCGGACGATTCGCTCTCGCGCCCTTTGGTATGGCGCCCGAATCGACGTCTCAAGACACCCAGGCCATTTTTGCGACAGGCCTTCAGTGTATCTGCAATCCGATAAAGCTTGAGTCTTATCGTTGTGAAGCGCTTGATCAAGGAAGTCGGGTGTCAGGCTCAAGTAGACCTATGCTCTTTGCAATGAGTGGGCCATGATAAGGCCTGTGTCATTGGAACGAAACCTGATATCCGGAAATGGGTGCCTCGATAGTATGCAGCATTGCCATGATATGTTCTGGGTCTTCCGCCTCCTCCGAAGTTCCCTTGCTCAATCGTGGCGAGATACCATGCTCTTGTGGAGAACAATTTTCATCTGCCCTTGGAAAGAGATAGTCTTGGTGCAATGTTGGACCCCTGTCCTGGATTGTTATGACTTCTACGATGCCCTTCAAATATCGGCTCGAGGGTCGCGCGTGGTATCGTCGAGGTTTTCGGGGTGTTCGCAGGCTTAGTGTGCGTACGATATATCAGAGCTGAGTGCGGTCATCTAAAGATCGTAAGCCACATGCTCCTATTTGAAGCGAATACTCGTACCTACGAGAAGCACAGGGCAGCTTTATGCTTAGAGGCGGGAACACCTCGGCAGGAGTGAGGGATGAAGCCCTTGGGTGGCGTCTTCTAGGAGAAGGCCATGCAATGCCCCCGTGTGGCATATTGTAAGAGATAGCTTGTAGATGGGAGAAGATGCCCTCGTGTGGCATATCGTAAGAGATAGCTTGTGGTTCGTATTTGGAACGGCCAGATTGGTCATGGCCGCGGGCCCAGGATGGTCCTGTTCAGGACATGGAATTGAAGTCCGATAAATGTGTTCACAAGATTGGATCTTCCCGGGGAAGGGAGTCAATGGAACGAAGAGCGGCTCCAAGATGCGGGAGTGCTGAGGGTTCTAGAGAGATCCCCTCGATAGTATGGAGAGCCGTTCGGCGAAGGATCGATCGCCGTAACCGGACCTGTTCGTGGGTGGCATATACGTACATTTGCCGGACCCAACAGAGGAAGCCGAAGGCAGATGGTCCAAAATGTCGCCGCACAATGCCTAGGTCGATACGCCGCCACGAGATTGCCAAAGGTCCTGGTCTTAAAGTTGCTAAAGACACCCGCAGTCATGGAACCTCTCGGCGAAGTCAGTATACTTGCCCTTCCGAAGTCACAAGCTGGTCAGCCGTAGGGAGAGCCTGTGGCCTTTCTTGTATGGTTTGGGTGTGCCTCCAAAGTCTGTTACCGCCGCTGGTCCGCTCCGCTGAAGGGGAGGGTCGATGACTCGCTATGATGAAGCGCGATCCAAATTCCGCCGCTATATCGGCAGAAGCGTCTCACGATCTCTCAAAGAATCCGTCGCCCAAATAGCTTTTCGTTGTCGGCAATTGGTTACCGGTAATCATGTGGAGGACGGCGGCGGCGCTGCGAGGGGGAAACTGAGCGAGATGTGTCCCCTTGGAGTTATTCCCTCAGCCGAGTAGTTCGTCGCGCGCCTCCCTTGTCAAATACAGACTTCGGTCCTGTCACACTTTGAGTCGAAATATTATGTGGTCGCCTAATGTACGGGATTGGCGCTGTGGCGTGACGGCATTCCTTTGCGAACGATTGCGGAGATGTGGGGAACGAGTGTGGTGGAAAGGAGGAGGCCCGCTCCTCCGCCGCCTGTTCCCCATGCGCTCCGTCAGCCACTGTCCCATAGTCTGTATGCCTTGGCCTTGTAATTTCCGCGGTCTGCTGGGCTTCGCAATGAGGGTATTGAGACGCAGGAGGTTTAAAGTCTTCGCCGTTGCGGTCAGCAACGCGCGCGCCGCCGTTCTCGAGCTTAGTATCGTATCTGCTCTCCTGCTGCGTGTCAGTCTTCAATGGCCGAGCTTCGAGATTCTCGATTGTTGTGCGGTGGCTCTGGGTGAAGCTGGTGGGCGTTCGATTATTCAGTCTACCTCCGCAGGCCTGGCAGGCCAAACCCCGGGTGGTACAGAGGACCAGGAAGTCGGAGAGAGGGATCGCATCAAACGTCTTTCTCACCGTATATGATGTTCGGACTTCGGAATCATGTTGCCGTTGTGCAGTCGTGCTGTGGCGGATGTCATTGTGGGCGTTGAATCGGGGGAACGGGCGGAGTGAGAGGCGCGGCGATGGCCCCCAAAGAACCTGCCCTCCGCCGCATCAAGTACAGCAACGCAACAAGATATCAGCGAGCAGTAAATTGGGGGAGGACCGCACGTAGATACCCATCTTCGGCGTCAAAGTCTTATAACTTTTCCATGCGTGATCGTGGAGCTATGGCCTGGTAGGGAGCCGACTCGATGGCTACGGCCGCGCGGGCGAGAGGGGAGGTTGAAAGGCGCCATCACCAAATTACAATGCGGCATCACGATTGAGCGCTGAGGCGAGCATTTTCGCCGTCTCGAGCGAGTAATTCTAAGATCTAAGCCTATGCAATGGCCAACCCAAGGCCTCCACCAAGGCCGATATTGCGCTGGCAAACGATTGGGGAGATTCTCAACGTTGTCCTGGCATCACCACCTCTGTAAACCAATACGGCGCCTGCATCGGATGCCAAAGGGCACATCTCCATCACTAAGCGCCCAGACATTGGCCGCCTAGTCGGCTCAGGGGACATGTCGGGATGGAAGTCCTACGGAGATCACACAATCATGGGTTTGATACTCTACGAAAGGGCTCGCTGCCAACTTGAGCACGAAGACCACCCTTGTACACAATGACCCCACGCGTTACAATGGTGTTGCCGCATCTCCTGTATGCATTGTGTGCCCTCCATAAGGCTGCCCGTCGCCGCTAGTCATGGATCTCGGGCTCGCTTCCATGTTCTGTATAGTCGTGAGGATTGCGAAGAGCGCATAGGGTTGGGGACACGGCCGGTGCCGATCGCGTTTGTCGTCGTCGATATATGTCTGGATGCCGTGGCCGCTGTGGTTCAGTGCTCGTTTCAGGAGGATGTTCCAGGCATATGCTCAAAGGGGGCGACCGAGGGCCCTAATGCCATGGGTGGACGTCGTGTTGCCAATGGGTCGCCGTACAACTGGGTTTGGGTAGCTGTGCGGGTAGCTCATAGCCTGCATAGTCTGCTGCCTCGTCAAGGAGGGGTCGCTGCACATAGGGCGTTGCTAGGCATCCCTGTGCACCCGAGTGAAGGAGGAGGACCGCAATTTCACATGCGTGACGCAATTCGTTTGTAAAGGCCCACACAATCTCAACAACCATACCAAAATACCGAACTGGGCTTCTAACTAAACTATATAAAGAACCTACGGGGAATTCCCACTAAACAGGTAAGTCCTCCTTTACTATCCCCTTCATTAATGGCGTAGTTGCCATAAGCGCAAGCAACGTTTGGAACCAATCTAGGGGGCAATGGATCGGAAGATCAAATCCCCCTTACAACACTTTTTTTTTTGCTCTTTTTGCCGATTTTTTTGCTGATTTTCTCTCCACGGGGCTTATTGCATGAATCGGGCACCATATGGGCTTATCAAGCATGCTTGAATCAATTACTCACTAATACTGGCACCGAATATTAGTTTCCGGTTCTATTTTTTGCTGTTTGTGTCATTCTTCTGCTCCTGAAGGCTCTCTCCCAAACTGGTCTCAACCGCGCGACCATCACGTGCCAAGTCCTTCGATGCGGACTCCGCCCCAGCCACGAGCACCACGCGAACCTCAAAAACGACATGCACCGGGTCATGAGCACTACAAGAGAAGCGGCATAAGGGTGCCGGAGCGCAGTCACGGCCACTACGACCACTACGCGAATCTCAAAATCGTCATTGGGTATCCCAGAACCAGCTCCTATCACCCCAGCCGCATGGCAAACCCGACGACGGTAAGTATGCTTTGACACCCACTTTTAGTACTTTCGAGAGACTCGAGCCTAAAAACACGGGTGCGACCACAAAAGATCAATGGATACAAGACCTATAGAGCTGAGCTACATGTCTTGCTAGCATCGAGCTAGATCCCAAATACGAGGCGCTATCACAACTCGCGGATTTTGGCATGCAAAGGACGCTACAGCTCTCAACGCCGTCATATAGGCCACAGTTGTGGGTGTGACAGAAATGAGCTATTTCTTGTCTGCTCTGGATGTCAAACAAGCCAAAACGCCACTCGGGGCTTCATAAGACGGTGGAAGACCGAAAGGTGCAAGGTTTCGGGAGAACAAGTACCCGAACATGTGCAAGATCGAAAGACTCGTCATATAATAGCAGGAAATGCAGAAAAATTCTCGGGAATATCAAGACAGCCTTGCATCGGCCATATATGCGTATACATAACGGCGCCACCTCGGGAAGCAACCGCACGTTCACTAGGGTCCACAAAGCCAAGAAGGCAAGTAGCAGTAACATCGTCTCCTGACTTTCCTCAATCGATCGACTATCGCAACCCAATATTCACCCCCATATAATACCTGCAGGCTCTAGATCCCTTCTTGCACGTGCAGCAGGCATCCGGCTCAATGCCCAAGCGTCGCAATTAATATGCACATCCCCGCCCGCATCGGCACTGCTCCAATTCTGCCAAGCGACAATGCACTTTGCGACATGCACCCCGGACTGCGTAACCGTGGTAATATACCAGCAATTGAAAATCTATAGACGATTGTGCCTGGCCTAATTGCAATTGCGCGGCTTGCGGGCATGGCATAAAAACTCGCCCAGAGGTTTTCCGGGGTGGTGTTTGGCATAGATATAAGAGATGGGTCCTGCTGCACAACACGGCTTCCCTGCGATAGCGATTATTTGAGAAGATTACTACGAGACCGGGTTCTTCGAGATCAGATCGGAAACCGTTACCAGGATCCACCGTCGCGATGATCGCCCCCATTCTTTCCGTCCTCGCGCTCCTGCCGCTCCTCACAACCGCTGCGCCGGCTGGCTCCAAACACGTTGTCTACCTTTCACGTTGCGCGCCGACAGACTGCCCCATCGGCATCTGCGATCCCGACGACTTCAACCTCAACGCCGCCGCGTACTTCCGTAACGGACCGCCCTCGGGCACCACATCCTCGCCAACAGCGCTCGGAACGGTTTCGGGCGTCGCATCGACATGGGAAGGACGACAGCGCAGCGTTAGGATCGGTACTGCTGGCACTCTGACGGTCAATATCGCGGCGAATGGCAAGACGGTGGCCAAGGGCGATATCGTGGGCAATGCGACGTTGAGCGACAATGGGCTGTTGGGAATTGGCGCGACGACGGAGCCATTTGTGTGTTTCCGAGATGGCGCGACCAAGTTCAGGATTACGTATGAGCTGGATGCGTATGCGTGCACGGCGGATTACTATTGTCCGAGCATCGATGTAGGAAAGACGGATTCGTAGGCGGAGGAAAGTTGTGATGCTGAGTGGATACACATGTAGGAATATTGAGGTGTGCCAGATCGTAATTCTGTCATGTATTGTGTGAGAATTTCCGTTTCTCAGGGAGTGACCTGCCCCATCTGCATCACATCCCCATCCTCAAAGACCTCGATGCCCCATCTCATTTGTCCATCAGCTCCTTGGAACCAACCCAATGAAGTGCACACATCGTCCTTCATCAGCTGCTCTACGCCTCGCTCCCTTACAAGCTCGAGGAGCTTCTCGCTGCCTGCAATGAGGACAAGAACGTCGGCGATAGACTCTACGTTACGCTTTAGGTCTCCGAACCACCATCTTTGCAACGCTGCGATGAGCATCGTGGTGATGGTGAGCCACATCAGAAGCGCGAGCGACAGCCAGAACGCCACAGGATCCATCTTGAGGACTTCGACGCGCGTAGCCATTGTGGCGTTGGCGGTGCGCTGCGTGTTTGGGGCGGGCAGATCCGTAACATTGACCGCAAGCTTTCCGCCTGGACCAAGCTGAGGCCGTGTACCAGCAACGGGAGGCCCGACGCCTTTGAGACTGGCACCAATAGGTTGATATGCCCAGCCCCCTGTTTTCGTAGAGACGCTCATACTGGCGTAATGCTGGAAGAAAGTAGTGAACGTCTTCTGGGTTTGCTCAAGGAGCGTATCTGCATCAAGAAGGGCGCTTGCATCTTTCCCAGCTTGGACATAGGAAGAGTACGACATGAAGTCGAGGTTTAATCCGGTTTGGTTATCCCGGATGTTGAATACGTTGTCGCTAAGGTTCTCGGGATCGTCTTGTGTCAGGGTGCTCACTGCAGTCGTTGATCCTAGCGAGTCGAGGCGAGATGCTTTGAGGAGTGATTGGAAGAAGAGCACACCATGACTGCCGGCAGGGTTAGCTTCAAACAGATGAGGGAGGGGAGCTACTTGCCTTGCTGTCAGGTTCATCGTCGTCATTGTGCCATTCGCTGCTCGCGCTTGTTCAGGATCGGTGATATCGTGCAGGATGAACGAGTCCGACCATGCGCCATCATCAGGCCTAGGCTCCTCAAGTAATCGGTAGGAATGAATATGGCCAGACTCCTTGTCAACGACAACTTCAGCTTCCGTCGTTTCCACAATAGGCATACAATTGAGTGCCTGCATCTTCGGGGCCTTCGGATAGATAAGCTGGAGGCCAGGTGGTGTCCCTGCCATTATAAACTCGCCGTAATTTACGTCGCCTCCGTAAATGTTTTCCACACCTCCTTGCCCATAGATCCATTTCACAGTGAAGTTGCCATTGGTGCCGGTCAATGAGTCAACAGTGGGACGAGCGAGGTAGTTGGCAGTCCAGTATCCAACTGCGGTCTCAGAAGAGAGATTGCCGAGCTTGGAAGTATCTGTATAGTTGGAACAGCATGCTAGGAAATGCCCATCCGGAGTCAGAGGTGTATAGTGGTCTGTGTAGGCGAAGAGTGTATTTGAAGCTACATCCACTGGTACAGTAGTATTCTGAGCGGGGTTTGTGTAGTTTACTTGCTCAAGCCATTGAGAGTTGTTGCTGGTATCGATCTGGCTGCATTCTAGACGGCCTCGTATTGCCGGAGTGGTGACAGTGATGTTTACTGGAGAGTAGTAGACGGCAAGAGCCGCGCTCACCGAGTCGCTATCATTCTGAACAGAATTGGAGTTTACGACATCCGAAAGGTCGATGGGAACGAAACTCCATCCATCTTTACTCCACCCCGGGGAGGAGCCATTCATCGATGTTTGGATAATGGCAGAGTACATCCAGTTGGTGGAAAGATTACCGAAAAGCTCGTTCAGGGTGGTTTCCAGGTAGTCGATACCCGTGGTCAGCATACCGTCAAAGACTGGTGGATAGTCTACCTGCGCTGTCCGGAGGATGGGTGTCTGTCGGAGTTCAAGGGATCTGTTAAGCTGCACTGAGTTGTAAACGATGCCAATGCTCTGATCGAACAGAGCTGACATTGAGATGACAACTATCGAAAATCAGTCAAAGCACGTAGATTTGAGCAGATGAACTTACAAGCTTGAGCAACGAAGCTACCAAGCGCGACAAGGGACAACAGCCAGTGCGTGTTGCTGATGGCTTTCGCCGAGGCCCACAACCAGTATGATGATTGGTACGAAACTCCGGCTCCGCGAGAGATCACAGTAGGCTGCTTTGACATGGAGACATAAGGCTGCATAGACCGGACACTCTTGTCTACACCTTCCCACCAAAGACCGAGGACTATGGCCAAGAACGTCGGGATGATGGAGAAGGGGGCGAAGTTGCCGAGATGTCCCAACGAGTCCAGGTTTATCTGGTACGTGAATAAAGCCTGGTGGAGACTGGATCGCGTGGCGAACATGTGTATGACACTGATGGCGGTGACGAGTACCGCGAGATAGAACACCAAGCCGGCTAGCAGGCGAAATTTTAGCAAGAATGGTGTACGTTTTGGGTCTGCAGATGTGTTTTTCAATGCCAGATCTATAGTTTGTCGTCAGTATATACACTCGTAACCTTCCCAAATATACTCACCAGGCATGGTTGGTTGCCCCTGCCCACGAATCTCCTCAAGCCGGCCTGGTAACGTCGAATATACTCTGTTGTGTAGCGCCAGCCTCAACTCCTGTTTCGTGGCCAGATTCAGTCTTCGCAAAGAAGACAAGATCGAGGCATTGGATGCGACCAGTGACATGGTGCCGATGACTGTCGCCGGATCGTGATGCAAGTTCAGCGGCCGCTGTGAAGGACGGGACAGCCATGTGACCGCGAGCAGCATGAAAAATGACAGGAAGAAAAGCGTGGCAAGGACCGAGGCAGCCTCGACCCTCACTGTGATCCGTCGTTCGAAGGCTATCCGGGTTCCTTGAGTCTGCTCACTGGTTGCCGCGCTGGTGGCACTTAGCGAAGTTCGTAGGAGCTCGCCAAAGAAGCGTCTGCGCACTCGAGCCGCCTTCTCGGGAAGACCAGCATCGTGCATCATCTCAGTGTGGTTGAAATCATACTGAGTCCCTAGGAGAGCTGATGCACCGTTAAAGATGCTGCTAAAGCTACTGGACACCGAGTCTGGTGAAGGAATGTACGAGAACCACTGTGGGTTGGTATACATCTGCACCATCCTGGTATGGTCAAAGAGCGAGTCTGGTACGGGCTGCTGCGTCTTCCGGAATTGCTCAGCATCTAAGTCGACGGTGAAGACCGTTTCCGACACGGAAACAGAGACTGGGATTCTGGCCATGGTGTGCTTGGTAGAACATAGGCGCCCAGAGATGGACAGATCCGGGAAGAAGGCCGTCTTGTTCTGCAGCCAAGGGTTACTGATGATGATAGTCTCGTCAGCTTGGCATTTGTCGTTCAACATAGGCTTAACCCAGAATTGGTCGTGCCAGGCAAAGCTACCGATCTCTGCCCACGACAGAATTGGGTGAATGAGGTCGTCATAGTCTTCAGTAATCATCACAGGAGAGGCTTCCCGTTTAGCTTTGCTTACTGTCATTTCCTCTTCGGTCGTCACTTCGGTCGTCACTTCTTCCGGGGTCACTGGTTCACCTGTTGGTACTGGATCGTCGATGAACACTAGGTCGTCTGTAGTAGTTGGTGTGTCCGCAGCTGTTGGCTTGGCTGTAGTTGATGATTTTTTTGTAGCCGTTGGCTCATTTATGGTTACTGGCTCGTCCGTGATTGCCGGGTCGTCCGTAGTTGATGTAGTCACTTCGTTACCAGTGGTCAGATTACCATTGAAGGTCAAGTTATACAGACAGCCCCCGGGAGACTGCATAAGAATCGACGGGAAAAGCCTATAGGATGTATTCACCATGGCAGTAGCTGCGAGGCTCAGGTCCGTGCATTGATAGTCTGCTCGAAACACGGTCGTCTCGGCCTGCCAAGCTTGCGGTGCGGATGCGGTTTGGTGATCCCACGAGACTTCCATTGACCCAGATGGCCAAAAGGGGAGGATTGTATACTCGTCTGAGATCCAAGCGGATGTAGTGACGTTCTGCAAAAGCGCACCAGTGGTTCGGAAGTACGTATCTCGTTCGGCGACCGGCGCGACAATGGCGTTCTGCATGGGCACCAGCCTGGTCAACTCGAAAGGCCTGGAAATACTGACCTCCTCAGAATCCAGCAAGGCAGAAGAGAGCGGAGATATTATCAGAAATGATAGAACGTTAACAGCGCACGCGAAGATAATGATCCAGCTTCGCTTGCCGCCGTTCCTCTTCTTATCGAAGCCATGGGCTAAAGTCGTCCACCATTCCCTGGGAGTTTCCAGAACGGTCCTTGGAGCACGTGGGACGTTTCCGGAAGGTCTCGCCAGACGTGCAAAGGGCTCCGTCCGTTTGACATCATCGAACAACATAGTGGTGACCTGGGTGTAGAGAACTGCTACTAGGGTGGGAACGAACTTCCAGCCGACCATGGCCGAGGCCTCAGGTCCAAGGCCATTGTTCTTGTGTGAATACCAATAGAGGAGCATAATGACGAGTCCGAATATCAGAGACAAGGCCGCAGGAATCCAGATGAAATATGCACGCAGCGTATATGGTAACCAAACAGCATCTGGTCCATGATCAGCATACGAGACCTCGAGCGAACCATCTACAAACCTCTAGAAGGGAAGTTTATGTGACTCGTCGCAGGTGACGCAGAACGGCTAGACAATCCATAACGGTCCGGTTGTAACATAGCGCTCGGGTTCGGCACAAGAGGAGAGATCGGAGAGACGGGTGAGCTTTCGATAGATGCACGGGCACTGCGAACCGGCGTGATAGACGAAGGAGAGGGCGATCGAGATATGGGAGCGTGGCCGTTCCGCGTAGCAGAGAACCGACGAGCGTCCATCCTGACGAGGCACGAGATGACCGCGATCAAACGCTCAGCATCTTTCACTACCAGCTGACAGTTCTGTATACATATACGTTGTGCTGAGGTCGAGTCCGAATTGGCCCCAGCTGACGAGCATGATTTTGCGGATCCTATGGATATTTATGCCAATAGCATTGCGGGCGTAGTCGGGCGTAAGTCTTGGTACGGTACATCGCGTTTCGAACCTTGTTCCCGTTAGTGAGGCGCAGCACCTGCATGGGGCGGTTTCACGCATCGGGTCAAACAGAGGAGACCGGGAGCTTGTCTTGAGGAAAAGATCCAAAACATTCGATTCGAGAGTCGTGGGCTGCGATACAGGCTGCACGGGAGCAGGAATGAGGCGTTGGTGATGGACGGTTGGTGACAATATATGTCATGACCGGAGAGTTGAAGAGCTGTGGCAAAACATTTTCGGCATAGCGATTGGCCCCATACCCAAAGACATTAAAGGATCGTTATCCCAGAATTGCAAAGAAACTTTGTCTTAGGACATGGCAAGTCATCCGATTGCTCTCGAGGATGCTGTACCGTCCGGCAGGCGCTCCGATATACGAGGCCCCGGCTAGAGACCGGTCCGACTTGTGGGGCTGCTTCTATTCAGCACGCATTGCCGACGAAAGCATTCACACCATGTCTAGACAGTAGTGTTCGTCGCAATACGTGTGCTAGGTGAGCATGCGGTCAGCGACGTGGATTGAAGGTTCGAACATGCGGGGTGCTGGAATCAACCTCGGCGCGAACGTGGGCCCCTCTATACCTAGCTGTGCATATGCGCTTAATGGGCATGATCGGCATTGTAAGCGGCGAAGCGTCCATGGGACATCATCAGCATATCAAAGTACAAAGCATCAGCAGGTGTGCATTTAGCCTTTCGTCTTCTTCTAGTGACTGCTGCACTGGGAGCACAACAAAAAAAGCTACTCACAGAGACCACGTTTACTTTCTTCAATCTTATTAAGGAGTAACGGGACTCTGGGAGTAGAAATTTGAGACGCGGAAAATAATGGCCTGTACGTACTCCAAGCAAGAACACTGGTTTTTTTGTTGACCATCTACTCTTACTGCCCGTTTAGTACCACTCGTCGCGGGGGTCGCAGGGACAACAGTCGTAGCCGCCTACTTGAACGCCAAATACCATATTCTATATGATATGCGCAACGGGCGTGGGGGACTGGTGCCTGGACAAGATGACCTCAATTGGATGGCCTCGCGCGTTACTCGGAAGAGAGCACTGAACTATCACATTATCGAGGAGCACGCGCAGAAACAGCCAAAGCACCCTTTCCTGGTGTTCGAGGGCAAGACATGGACGTACGAAGAATTCTTCGAAGCCGTTACGCGCGTCGGAAATTGGCTTCTTCGTGATCTGGGGGTAGAGGTTGGGGAGATGGTGGCGGTCGATGGTGGCAACAGTCCAGAGTATCTGATGCTGTGGTTCGCGATTGAGGCAGTTGGAGCTAGTGTCGCGTTCATCAACTGGAACTTGACGGGCAACGGACTGGTGCACTGTGTGAAGGTAAGCAGTGCGCGAGAAAAGTCCAGACATGACTGTCTAATCCAATCACACAGCTATGCGGATGCAGGTATCTGATCACAGACGCCGAAGTGCGCACCAATGTTGAGCCCAGCAGTCCCGAGCTCTCAGAGTGCGGCGTCCAGATCAGGTACTACGACTCATCCAGCCTGGCTAGCCTGCCAAATTCAATGCCGATTCCTTCGACTCGTACCGAGAGCATCAGTATCGAGTCGGTCCGCTGCCTCGTCTACACATCCGGTACGACCGGGCTTCCGAAAGGCGTTGTATTGAGCACAGGCCGAGACCTGATGGTTGGCCATGTCGTCGCAAGATACCTTGGCCTGAAACCCTCGGATCGCTTCTACACGTGCATGCCCCTATACCACGGCGCGGCACACGGCCTTTGCACGACTCCCTCGATCCACGCCGGATGCACCATGGTGCTGGGGCGAAAGTTCTCGCATCGCACTTTTTGGCCCGAGGTTGCCAACAGCCGTGCAACAATTATCCAGTATGTGGGTGAGCTTTGTCGGTATCTGCTGAACGGGCCCCCGAATCCTCACGAGCGCCAGCACTGTGTGAAGGTTGCCTGGGGCAATGGTATGCGACCCGATGTGTGGGAGCCCTTCCGTCAACGCTTCGGCATTCCCATCATCCACGAATTGTATGCTGCCACGGACGGCTTGGGTGCGACGTTTACGAGAAACGAGGGCGAGTTCACGGCGAACACGATCGGGCTGCGAGGCGCGCTGTGGCAGTGGAGATTCGGAAATGACGAGGTGCGGGTCAAGATGGACGTCGATACAGAAGAGATGGTGCGGGATGGGCAAGGCTTCGCCGTCAAATGTGACGTTGACGAACCGGGCCAGGTGCTTCATCGACTGGATCCTGAGCTGCCAGCCGCTGCTCCCGCCTACTTTGCCAACGAGGAAGCGACTGCCAAAAGGCGCGTTCGCGATGTGTTTGCAAAGGGAGATCTGTATGTTCTCATCCAAGTCATGCTCCTGCGTGCAACGGAGTTGTGGAAAGGCACGACGGACTGACGAAGGCGCAGGTGGTTCAAATCCGGCGACATGATGCGACAGGACGCCGAGGGCCGCGTCTTCTTTGTCGACCGTCTCGGTGATACCTTTCGATGGAAGTCGGAGAACGTGTCCACGAACGAAGTGGCCGATGTCTTTGGCAAGCATCCGCACATCGCAGAAACCAGCGTGTATGGAGTCTCGGTCCCAGGCTACGACGGACGAGCCGGTGCAGCATCCATCGTCATGGTCGAAGGTGTGACGGAATCGACTTTCGACTTTCGGGGGCTAGCGGAACACGCGAGGAGCGCTTTGCCAGGATATGCCGTGCCATTGTTCTTGAGATTGAGCACGGAGCTCGAGTACACGGGAACACTGAAGCTTCAGAAAGGCAGGCTGAAGAAAGAAGGCGTGAGCCCAGACACGGTGACTGGGGACGATAGACTGTACTGGCTGCCTGTGGGCGAGGATCGGTATCTCCCTTTTGAGAAGGCTGATTGGGAAGCCATCCGCAGCAAAGCCGTCAGGTTGACGTGAATGGGCGGCCATGGCACAGAGCGGACGGCGCGTCGCGTCACTAGTCGGACCAATCACGTGTTGTGGGTGTTCTGAGTCATTTATTATGTAATCAGCGTGCCAGGTCGTCGTCGCCGGGATGCAGGCCCTGCTTCTCCGCATCACATCATATAGAGGGATCAGAACACGCCAGGCCTGCGCTTGTTTGTCTCTCTCTTCACGGTTCTGCAAAGCGTGTGCCTATCCTCACTTCCCACTTTCGCAATGGAACCTCGGGCGGCACCCTCGACTCGAGCCATCGCCGAGGAAATGCCTTTCTAACCTATGATCGTCTAGAGTTGAGAAACCGGATTTAGGACTATGCCTTAGCCTGTCGCGAGGAAGGCTCGAAGGTGCCCTTGCAATCTGATAAAGATTGGAGATGATCTCATTTACGTCAACGAGGGGCGCACCCACCATGTGGTTGCCAAGAAGCGCGAAGTACTTGGGAACACCTTTCATCTCCCGAGCTTCCGTCTCATGCACGTCTGCCGACTCTCCGTCAAGAGTTTCGGCCCTTGTGGCTCCAGCACCCCATCCACGTCCGATACAATCGCGCACAGGAGTTCCTGAACACGTTTTACCCGACACAGAATGCTACTTCGGACCAGCCTTCCCAGAGCCTCAAGGGCGATTTCTGCGTCAATGCCGAGAAGATCCAATGAACGAAATTCTCATTCAACTAGGGTGTGATGATATGCAGGACCTGATTTTTCGAGTCATGATATTTGAAGGGCCGCATCTTGAGGGAATGACATAAGATAAAACGTTCAGGAACGCGGACTAGCATCACCAGAGGCTCCAGGCTCTCCTCGCGAAACATCAATTCGATGGATGATCCGGCACTCACGTCAGAGGATTGCATCAAAAGAGAAAGATTCTGCACTTCTTCAAGGTCTCGAACGACGAGGAAGTTCGCCATGAGGCGTTTCATCAATACAACACAAGTATCAAACCCCACCGTTCAACGTGGTGCGGATATCAGCGCTCTCAACCGCCGATAAGGATCGCTCAAAGCGTGACTTTATTGGAATCACCTGGACTCTACATCCGGAGCAACATTACGTTCTGTATCATGCGGGAATACCCGATTGGCAGGGACGCAGGGACTTCCGCATGCACCCCACCGACCAATGACGACTGTTACGCGCAGGCTACGTGGATGGGAACTTTTCACCTATCTAGGCTTGATGGGTCTGGAATATGTTGCCAGTCGGTCGAGGGGCATTTGCGCTCGCTACCATCAGATATATCGTTCAGCAACTCGGAAATTTAACAATAAACTACAGTTCCACCCCTTAATCGCCTCCAGGGCATAGATATGAGCTCTCTAATCAGAACACTACCGGCTTCGTGGTATTGCAGCTCGCCACTGTATCGCATTGAGCGCAGAGCTGTATTCCTCAAGGTACGCCAATTACACAAAGATCACCTCGACCATGACACTCACGCAACATGCGACAGTCATGGTACCTTTTGGGGCCTCTGACACGATTCCATACAGTCGGAGAGAGAGTAGGCTATGAAGTCGCTCAAGTCGCCTTGACAGCCTGCCGATTGTCAGAAGACATGCGAGATGTGAAGGTCTACGATGAGTCCTCTGTAAGCCCCATCTCTTCCTCACATGTCCGGTGCACTGACTTCTTCGAGGGACGCGAGCTGAGATCTTACATCACCGAGACTGGGCTGCTCTTTTCGACAATATCTGACGAAGCTCCACCCTTCGACGAATTTTTTCCTGATCTCAAGCCGTTGATTGGAACGGTCGATTTCACCAAGTTGCCCCACCGACGAAGTATCAAGTACGAGGGCAACTTCAACTGGAAGACCATGTGAGTTATCTTCCCCAAGAAATAGTAAAGGTCCTGACGATACACAGGGTCGACGGTTACCAGGAGTGCCTCCACTGCCAATACACCCACCCCTCATTCTCCGTTTACTACCCACCAACCTTCTACACCGTATACAACCACAAGAATTTCTCCCAGCATGTGGCTGACCCAAAGAAAGCCAATGACGGTTTGTTCTTGTACTTCTTCCCGAACTGCACGCTCAATGTGTATGGAGGCGGCATGTCGTCCTTCCGCGTCTGTCCAACCGAGAAGCCCGGAGTTACTCGCATGGAGTTCGATTACTACCACCTCGAAACCGGCGAAAAGTTCGAGGAGTACTACAAGTTTGTGCGTCAGGTTGCCATGGAAGACTACGAACTGTGCGAAAAGGCGCAAGAGAATCTCGAGAAAGGCATTTACTCTGAGGGAATCCTGAATCCTGAGAAGGAAAATGGCGTAGCCTGTGAGTACGCTAATCGTCCGATCTGCTCGATGCTGACTTGTCACAGTCTATCAACAGCGAGTTTTGGAGCTCGTGTGCGCTCAACACGAGAAGGAGACTTCCTCGGGGTTGCCTGTACAGACTGAGAATGCCAGCTCCAACGGCAAGATGGTCACTCCATTAGTGGAACCAATGAGCTCGTAAAGCCACTTCTTTCCCCGCTTTATCGTGGCCACGATGGACAGTGAATGGGGTACAGAGAACGCTATTCGTCGGGGATCCATCGCTTCAGCTTACAGTATCATCGCTTTAACAACTCTGACGCTCATCTATCTTGTACTCCGGTTGACGTGCATGATATCCGTAAAAATCACCCAATAAGATGCGCTGACGGGAAATGTTGGCCACATTAGGCAAGCCGCTTAGCCCACCATCACGTTGGATGATATAACAATACCACGATTCGGATACTTCTAGCACTCCGCTTCGCTTCTATCGTAATAATTTCCGCGGTTCAAGACCCCACGTACCTGTTTGGCGTGGGCCCTCCGGTTAATATGACTTCATTGTCTGATAACTGCGACTCGGTTCGAATCAACATCGATGAGTTGGCCTTGGCTGCATGCCACCCTTCCCTGGCTTAAGGTCGCTTCTTTGCCAGGGAGGATAGATAATGCGGTGTTGGTATCGCGTGAGGGCCTCCCCGTTCTTCATCAACAAGTCTTATGACTCACTATCTACCTGCTCCCTTTTTTCCTAACACGACAATAAGACCTCACAAGCAAACGATATGGCACCCTTCGCTGAGACTCCAATCATATCCTATGACCGGCAGTCCTCACTGCAGGTGGTCAAAGAGCCAGACCTCCTGGAAGGATGGTGGACATCAAAAACCCTCTTCTCACTCGAAAGGCGCGCCATTTTCAGCAAGGTCAGCATCCTACATGGACTCTATCCCTCTCGATCCTCACTGATATCCCGAGACATGGATCTGCATTACCCACCGCAGCCGCTTTAGCAAGCCAGGCGATTACATCTCCCTAGAGCTTGCCAACTTCCCCATCTTGATCATCCTGGGTAAAGATGGAATCACCCGAGCTTTCCACAACGTTTGCCGTCATAGAGCATACACCATCACGAAGAAGCCTGCAGGCTCATCTCTAGTGCTTGGGTGCCGCTATCATGGCTGGTCCTACAATACCACTGGTGACTTGGTTAAAGCACCCCAATTTGATGGCGTTGAGGGCTTCGAAAAGGCGCAGAATGGCTTGTTCAAGATCAGAACGTGCACTGACAGAGCTGGGTTCATATATATCAATATGAATGCTGGGCATGAGGGTCACGTTCCAAGCTGTGAGGACCTTGGTGGTTTTGCGTATGATCATGGCATCGAAACGGGTGGTAGATGGCTTTTTGGCTGTGAGTTCAACGGAGCCTTCAACTGGAAGACTATCGGTAAGTATTCCTCGGAGACAGAAGAGCCACAGCTCTGATTGTATCGATAGGTGCCAGTGACCGTACCGGCATCGGCACGCCCGGACCCATACATGCGAAGACTTCGCTCATGGAGATTCTTCTCTCCATGTTCCGCGAGCCCGGTTTGAACATTGAAACATGCCAGATGTTTGTCGCCTCGCCGTGCACCATTATCGTCGCCTTCAAGAAAACAGACCTCTGGGCTACGATGACTGGCCTTCCAGTGTCGGCTACTCAGACATTGGTCAAGTGCGATGTGTTCTCTAGCGACCCTCTTGGTGTTGGATTGACACCTACCATTGAAGACGTGCTTAGTCTGTGGTTTGCTACTCGTGTCAAAGAGCTTGAGCAGCTCTTTCCTACGCTTGAAGACACACAGTTTGTGGATGAGCCAGAGCAGCTTGCGGCGTTGAAGGCTCATCTGAAGCTTGAGAGGCTGGCTGGAAGAGAGATTGTGCCTGGGCGACGAGAGGAAGGGAGGAGTGAGAGCTTCTGTAAGGCGGAGAGATGTAAGGCCGTCTCTTAGATGCGCCGGAACAAAGCTGACTACCACTATAGTGTGCAATGAGCTGGACTTACTCGCGAAAACTGGAAAACTCGGTGGCCGTGCTAGGGTGGATAGTAGTCACGGGGGCTTAAATTGGTGAACGGAAGGTGAATTGACAGTACTTGATGCACCGATCAATCCCTCGTGTTCTAATATTACACAATCTTGTTGCTCAATCTGACAGGTACTCCAGAGCCTGTGAAACACTTCCAACATTGCGATTCCAGCGCGGTTGCCTATTTCGCGTCCACGGTGCCAGCATCCGCCTCCTCCCACAAACAGAGCTACCATGTCTTCGGAATCAAGCGTCTCCTAATCAATTCGCTAAAATGTCAAGTCTATCGCGCGATATGCTAGCGGACCCTCCAAGCTTTGGGTCACAGTATGAGCGGTCTCTCACCTACACCCGCCGGCAAGAATAAGCCTGAAGTTGATCTTGCCCGTCGGATTAGCACCCTCTCCATTGCGATTGGACACGACAGAAGGTCCACAACATTGCACTATCACTTATTGCATTTTGCTTACCGGGTTACGACACCATCAGCACAACCTACAGTTGATCTTGCCCTCAGCCCTTCACTCATTCCCCAGGAGATGGAAGCTACCGCATGGGTATCATGGCCGGAGGAGTCGCTGCGACGATCACAAACACGCATAATCACTACTCCAGGTTCCCATTTTCTCTTTACATACCCAGATCAAGTGCACATTACATGACATTGCAGGCCATAGCAGCGACTAACTGACCCACAGCCAAACCTGTACCGACCACCGACCAGGCCGCGTTGCGACCTTCAAGTCGGTGCTTTTTCCTTCTTTCGATTCTATCTCGATTGCCTCGTAGCTCTTCTATTTCTCGCAGCAGACTTGCCTCAGATGCCATGCCGTTTGGAGTCCATGGTCGAATTTCGCCGTTTGAATTCAGGTCGGTCGATGCCGGTGATGGAGATCTACTTCGAAACAAAGTGGACACATCGTGACGCAAATTCGATTCGGGTAAATTCAGGTGTGTGCTCCGATTGTGTACTACCATCGCAGGTTCGGGAGAGGCAGTCAGAGGTTTTACGCCTGTTGATCCCGCACGACGTCTTCGAAGTTCAGCAAGTTGGCCTTGCGTGTCTGCCAAGCGTTGCTCGTTGTCTTTTCGCCTTCTCTCCCAGAAGTCGGAGTCTTTGTGTATTTTCTCTTTCCACTCGTATTGTATATCACCCAGCCTTTTCTGCATGCTTGCCATCTCTTTATCTAGGAGTGCTATGGCGTCCCTTGTGTTTCTTTCCCACTCAAATGCTTCTTCCAAACCAGTTGAGCTATCATTCTCGATAAGTCTCATAACAGTATGGTATTCTTCCATTGTACTTTGTAGCTCGCGATTCTGTTTCTCCAGCGATTCGAAGACAAGTCTTCCCGCTTCAGTTTCATGTATTGCTTTTTTATCGTCGACGAGCTCGCGCTGTATTTTGAGTGTATATCGTGTATTCTTTTTCACAATATGCGCGACAATGTTCATCGCATCAGTTCTACCCGCGGAAAGTCGGGTTGCCTTTCCCCCATTCTCAATGACGTCGTTCCATGCCTTGCCCCGGAGCTCTTGGTATCTCTCTTCAGCTAGTTCCATCTGGCCTGCTTTGACTTCATCCCAGCCCGTGCTCGCGCACACTATCCCACCAAAATTCTCCGCGCCGCACATGCGCTTGAATGTAGTCAAAGCTTTCAAGTCAGAACCTTGTAGTCTGGTTTTTGTAATATCGTGCAGGTAGATGATTCCACTCAGAAGGAATTGGCGTTCATAAGCCGTGGCCAACCAGAACGACAATTCTTGGAGGGTTTCTGCATCCGTGCGACCAGTGTCGTTGAAGCCCGGCGTATCCAGTAGGTGAACGGTACAGCCTTCATAAGCCATTGTATGAATCGTGACTCGCGTGGTACCTACCCCGACTGTCAACTAGCTTGTCAAGGGTTGTCTAAAGGGATATCTTACATGATTCTAATCCATGGCCGACCATGTCCGCTGGCTCTTCAGTACAGAGGGAAATGAAGCTAGACTTCCCCGCACCAGTCATCCCCATGACTGCTATGAATCTGTCGTCATTGCTAGGTGAGACGTCAGCCGAGAATGCAGGTAGAGAAAGATGCTAGGTATGTACCTAACCAGGGTCATGTTTGAAATGATCTGAAAATGATGTCTATGTCACTCGATCTACCGACCTCTTACAATCTCTTTGCATGGAGAAAGTGTTCGAGGTGTCTTTCGTGGGTGGTAAAGGGTATGTGCCCCTGGCGGATTAACCCTTGGGAATGCAGTAATTTCGCGATAGCACTGGTAAGGCTACTGTCCCCAACGAGCGTGCATCACACATCAGTCTCGGTTTGCGGCCCGCGTAATGTGTAGAGCCAATCAATCATGTCGAAATACCGTGGTCACCGGCCCACAGGCAGCTGTCCGGTCCTGGCCGAGAAGCAGCCTTGCGATCTGTGGTGGCGCGAGGCTGAGACGTCAGCTCAAAGGTCAACATTATACAATCCAATTGAAAGCGAACACGTCAAACCCATATTTCACCGGAAGTTGCGAAGGCAGGATCAGCCGAGCGTGTGGAATGTAAAGTGGCGCAGACAGGGTCGCGCAGTTCCAGGGCTTGCCTTGGCGCGCTAGCCGGTTTCGCAACTTAACGGTGCGCAGCGCCTCAGCAGCTGCCAACCCATAGCTATCGTGGCATCACCAGAGCTGTGCAGGTCCAACGCTCTACTAGGATTACGGCCAGATCACAAGGTGACCTTTGCCTGCCTGGACCGCTTTAATGAGTATTGATGCGATCACGGAAAACGGCAGCAGCTTGGAATTCTCGGAATTGGAGCTACCTCTTACCATGCGGAGCGCCGGCCAAGAAGAGGACACTGCAAAATCCTCTCCTCCACCGTGCGTTCAACTCTCTTTGCTACATTGAACAAGTAACTGAGATGCATAGCGACATCGCGATTCTCCTCATAGGCCTAACTGGCGTTGGAAAGAGCACATTCATTGCTCTCTTGACACAGAACAGGATCGATATTGGACACGGGTTGATATCATGTATGTACCTTCATTGATATCATAGTCCTCTGATCTCTAATAGCCCAAGGTACACAAGAAGCAGATGGATATCCGTACATCAGCGACAACGGCCAACGTATCTGGCTCATCGATACACCCGGGTTGGATGATACCGAGAAAGACAACGCCACGATAGTGCGAAAGATTGCGAAGACGATATTCAACCTTCACCGTACAGATTGGTTTCCATTCCAAGTAGTGGGTTTGTTATACCTCCATCGAATTACGGACGCTCGCATGACTGGATCGTCGCTAAAAAGCGTGAGGATCTTCGAGAAGATGTGTGGGCAACAAAACTTCCCAGCAGTAGCTATTATTACGACAATGTGGGGGCTCCTACCTGAAGATTCGTTGAATCTTGCTGAGGAGCGTGAGAGGTCCCTGAGAATGAGCCCAACCTTTTTTGGTAACCTCATTGCTGGTGGTGCAACAATGATGCGACATGACAATACAGTTGCAAGTGCGAGACTCATTATTGATCACATGGCAACCCGGCAGCAGCCACTCGTGCTGGACCTGCAACGAGAAATCGCTGACGAGGGAAAGCAATTCGCCGACACCACGGTAGGGCGATTCCTTCGAGAAGACATCGTGAACCTGAGAGCCCGCTATGAGCGACAAGTGGAGGAGTTACAGAAAGCTCTAGAAGAAGCAACACAGAGCCAGGACGACGACCTCATGACCGAGATCTCGGAACAAAGGAAGGAAATAGAGGAGCGGATAAGGCAGAACATACTGGAGGAAACTAAGCTATCCGTCGGCTTTGAAGAAATGGCGCAAGAGCAATCTGAGTGGTGCGAGAGACGGTTTGATGACGAAGAATTGAGGGCGACTGGAATCGATGGACGAACCGAGCGGGAGATCGAGTTAGAGGAATTGCTTCAACGCATAGAGATGGACCATGTACGAGAGCTAAGCAACCTCCGCCGTGCCAGCAAAGGAAAGGATGAAGCGAATGAGGAGCTTAGGAGGAAATATTACCACACGAAAAGATTGATGCAAAAGCAACTATATCAGGAGAAGGCTTTGAGAAGAGCAAAACGGGGCAGGGTTCAGCAGAAGTCTGAAGCTCTTGGAGGTGGAATATCATTCTCGACATTTTTTCAGAACGCACTCGTCGCTATTGGTAAAGCAATCAAGGAGGGCATTCAGTCGGACAAAGAGGATGAATATTCAGGCCCTCGACGCGCCGAGACATTCCCTCAGGACTGTCAGGTACAGAAAGGACGACGCGAGTCGACCTCGTCCCCTACCAGGCAATACCGGAGTTCCCAACATCGCAGGATGCGCGACTCCGAACGAGAGCATAACCCTCTTCAGATCGTTGATCCGCCCAGGTATGAGCAAAACAAGGCTTTTGAGGACACTTCGCGCGTCGCCCAACTTTCACACGCTCTCACCGTCCCGGAAGCCCCTACATCGTCTTCCCAGCAGCCTCAACCCAGGAGTGTTCCATGGGAAATCCAAACAGCCAGGTTAGGTCCGCAAAGGACTCCTCGAAACTATTCGCCTCCAGAACTGCGACGGTCGTACCACAACCCGGGCCACAGTTCGCGATAAGCTCTAGGCCTTGCGAGAGGAAATTGACATACAGGGCTACACACACCAGTCTAGGGACACCTCCTAGAAGGGTAGTTAGCTCTTAATGTCCCTAGGACTCCTTATGCCCCATCTTCATTGTGTCTTTTAGCCTCAGCTTTTCCTTTGCCGAAAGCTCTACCACTGCCAGACTCTAGGTTTGGAAGTTGCACGTCACAACAAATGTATCATGGGTTTGGTAGTCGGAAAGTATGATGGCCTTCACCAGTATGTCTTGAATCGTATCATATCCGGGTGGTCCTCATGCGAGCAGCGATTTCCACATCGTGCACAATGCAACAGAGTACAGTCCGTGCAAAAGCAGCAGTCTGCTCTAATAGTCAGCTATATTCACCCCAGAATCATGGATTAGCCTACGATAGAAGACTTTTCCAAGCGAACCATTGCATTGTCCACATTTTACTCGCCATTTTGATTTGCATCGACAGCGGTGAGACTTGGGATATGATGCGCGAGAAGCAGAACGCCTTGCGGCTTCCTCCTGGGCTCGTTGTTTCGCCAAGGCATCCTCTTGCTCTTTCAGTTGTTCCCTCATTGCCTTCCATTGCTCCATAGCCTCGAGTGCGTCCTCTCTTTGCTTCTTGAATTGCTTTCTGCATTCGCTTGCCAAATCGCGACCGCTGCAGAAAGCCACGAATCGAGCTGCGGAGGTTTCCTCCACGGCAACTGCCTCGTCGATCATCTCATGTTGAGCTTGCAATGTGACCTTCGAGATTGGTGAGACTTCATCCAGAGCCCCCAAAGCCGACTCTTTGGTATTTCTTAATCTGACTACCTTGGACCCCTTTTCAACAAGCCTCCCCCACAGACTACGATCACTTATCAACGCATTCTCTCGTCGTTCTTCCTGCGCATGCTCCGTGGTGCCCCAGAATGTGGTCGCCAAGACGACATGGCTCAGCGCAGCCTCACCACACAGCTTTCGAAACATGCAGAGGTTGTCGAATGCACTACCTTGAATCCTGGGGGCGGCAATGCTATGCAAGTAGAGAACTCCGTTGAGCTTTCTACCAGCGCGGTAAGATGACTCGAGCCACCTGAGAATGTTCGCCGTGATGACTTCATTGCTTTGGAAAGTATCGTCAAATCCGGGGGTGTCGACTAGTGTGTAATGCACTCCGTTACGTTCGAAACTATAGCCTTGGACTTCACTTGTCTCTTTGTATTGTTAGAATTTCCAATTGATGGGACACTTCCTGGTGTAAGCATACCTGAAGTCAGGCTGTGACCTATCCGAATGTCATGTCGGCCAGTGAGATTTTTGATGAAGGAACTCTTCCCCACCCCAGTCATTCCCATAACGGCCACTAATATTTCTTCGTTCATAACTTGGTGATGAACAAGTGTTCAGAAGTCAATGGCTGGAGCTAAGAGCGATTGTCTCCCGGTATACAGGATGGCAGGCAACCGAGCGGGGGCGGTGTCATCTGGGCATTGCTTTAGAGGCGTTGCGAGCACTCGTCTCATCGCCACAAACAAAGTTCTGGAGGCGCAGTCACTGTGACACGTTCACCGATACACTCGTGTAATCTGTGCACTGCCCAAGGCAGATACATGGGTGTGTAAGCGTACACCCAGCTGCAAAGATTGAAGAGAGTCACCGGAATCGCTCAAAGGGTGCGATCACTTGTTTTCGTGCATTGTGCCATGGTTGCGATAGGGGCGATAGGGGCGATGAGTTCCAACCAATGGCTGAAGCGGGGTCGGTAAACGCCCGCATCCGATTCCGGTGAAGTGGGGTCAGCTCACTGCAGTACATTACGAGGGCGCAGCTCATGAAAAAGCTCCAGGAGGCAGGTTTAGCCTACTTGCAGCGCAAATCCTGCCGTGCAAGGTAAGGGCAGACCGTCGATGCGCAACAGCCGTGTGAGATGGAAACGTGCCCGCTTATACCTCATGTTTCTGGCCCACCGCTAAAAGATAGATCATCAAACTGCCCGCTCCTTCTAATGCATCGGGAAATCTCGCTAGATCATTCCATTGATGCGCTGATCCTATACGTCATCATAGCTCTTGAACAACAGCTTGAGCTCCCAACAGCTTGCGGCACTGGTCCGTGGACGGACCTTCAGGGGGACAGTCAATATGACAGCGGACCTTGTTCCAGATGTCCCGCCGCCTCTGGACTTAAAGTGAGTTACATCAGGTGTATTCGGTTCTTGAATCCTTGCCGACAGTATATCGTAGACCTGGTGATGTTGTTATAGCGGTAATGGGCGTCACGGGGTGCGGAAAGACAACATTTATCAATCAATTTTCTGATTCACCACTTGTTGTGGGTCACGGCTTAGATTCCTGTAAGTTTACCCTATGAGACAATGTGAAAACTGCGTACTAACCTAGTGCTCCCGGAAGGCACGCAGAATGTTCAAGTCGTACCATGCACGCTTCCAGAAGGGAATGTCATTTATCTGGCAGACACACCAGGCTTCGACGACTCTTTCCGCACAGATACGGACATCTTGCGAGAGGTAGTCCTGTGGTTAAATCGAGCGCACTTGTCACATATAAAGTTAACGGGGATCATATACCTACACCGGATTACTGACGTGCGCCTCGGCGGCTCAGCGGTAAAGAATTTGAGAATGTTCCGGAAACTGTGTGGCGAAGAGAGTTTGAGGAGCGTGGTTCTGGCCACTACCATGTGGGACTGCATCACACTGGAGCTTGGAGAGTCTCGAGAGGGCAATCTGAAGAACCAGCCCGTCTTCTGGAAGCAAATGATCGACCAAGGAAGCACCGTTCTTCGTCAGGATAACGGTCGGACATCCGGAATGAAGATTATACAGTACTTGATCAATATACGGCGTCCAGTTACTCTCGACATCCAGCGCGAGATGGTTGATGAGAAAAAGGAGCTCGGGCAAACTGCAGCAGGAGCGGAAGTGGCTTCCGCCGTGGAGAAAGCGAGGCAACACTACGACGAGAAGATCAAGGATCTTGAGAAGCAACTCCAGGAAGCAATCTCAAAGCAGGATCATGAAAGGAAGGAAGAGATCGAGGAAGCGAAGGAGGAGTTTAGGATCAAGATCTCCCAAGGACAGGATGAATTGAAGAAACTGCAGACGGACAGTGAGAAGCTATTTGTAGAGATGAAACAGCGATACGAGGAGGAAATGAGAGAGATGGAGAAGCTGATGCACCAAAAGGAACTGGAGATGCAAGAAAGTCAGATGAAGCTCGCTTTACTGAAGGAGAGTCATTCACACGAGATGGAAATGCAGAAGCTACAGCTGCAGATGAAGTGGAGGGAAAAGATGTACAAGTCGGTGGCATGCATAGTAATGTAGATTGGTTTCGAGGGAGAATACTTCACAGCGCGTATTTCCTGCCAACGGACATGGGCACCATCTCTCCCGGCCGGACACGATCCCAAGCATTCTTGAACCGCCATCCTGTGCAATGGCCGGGCATTAGAACTTTTGGTCCGATTTTCTCGAAATCCGCAATCGTCTGGCCAATCTTCTCTTGGTCCGTATCTGCCAGGTGGAATCCACCGACAACGGTATACATCTGTACACCTGGTGCCAGCTCCTTTGCATGGAGGGCCGTGTTGATCACGCCAGCGTGGCTGCACCCAGTAAACACTACAAGCCCTTTTCCTGCAAAACCATTAGCAGAGTTTTTGACTCATTCGAGCAGTATAGACCTTTCAGGTTCACCATGACAAACCGTTCCTCCATGATCAGCTGATCAGGTGTCCATTTTCCTACCGCATTTTCGAATCTCACTCCTGGCATGAACCCTTTCTCGTAACTCGTGACTCGCGGAATTGAACCAGACACCAAGAACATGTCGTCGAGAACGGTCCTTGCCCGTTCATCCCTGACGAGTTTTGCACCGGCTTGCTCGACCTCTTCAAAGGAAGGATCGGCTTCGAGGCTGATGATAAACTTCCCTGTGTTGAACCCCCGGTAGTCTGGACGATCTGGGTGCAGGTCGACAGTAACTGGGTCTGCGCCTGAAGTGGAGCGTGCGGAGTTGATCATACTGATAGCCTTGAGAAGTCCTCCAGAATGGTCGCGATGGTAATGCGAAAGGTGGATGTGTTCGATGGAGCCGAGGTCGGCCTTGAGACGCATAGCATTCTTTTCGAAGACTGCTTCTTCGGGCCCAGTGTCGAAAAGAAGAGTGTGTTTGGTATCGCCCTTTGTGGCGGTCTAGCAATGTCAGCTCAAGGACGCGTTTCTTTGAGGAGGGCCCTTGTACGATCATCAGCGACAACCCGTGTGCGCTGCAACAGATACTATCCATCCTTATCATTTTCGGTGCGCCCCCATATTCGGACGGATCGTTCACATCTGTCAAGTGAACACCCATCAGACTCCCCATGGATTTCACATCAGGGTGCGGGGACGGAGATATCGGATCCAGCTCATTGTCCACGATCCCCAGGATCTCGAGAGAATCTACTTCAGCGAGGTTGTAGGTTGACATACTGGGAGGAGTAATGATGTTGTGCCAGAGAGTTGCGGCGGGGGGGACGCCAAAATATATCGTATGTTATCGCGCGAGGAGCAAGTATAATCTCATACGCCCCGTCAGCTTCCATGTTCTGATTGGGATCACCTATTCCCTATACCAACCGCATATAGATAATTCTCTCGCCACTTCGGTGCCTCGGGCTCGAAGAGCGGCCGTATATGGTATATGTATTAGTGAACGGTATAGCTGTTCCCTAGGTGAGGGCAGAAAGCGGGGTTGAAGTTGAGGCTCGGCGAGGTGAGGCTGACGGGCGACTTCGGCTCCACCTCGAGGCAGTCTGCTATTGGTCGGTTTGGGCGAAGGATTACGACGCTGAACTAGAGAATCTCTCATTGGGGCCATAGCCCAAAATCCTTCATGATACGGTCAGCTTAGTAATGATAGCCTGATGAAACATATTATCGTGAAGAAAGAGCTGGAGAAGTAGACCAGAGGCTACCTTCCCCGGGAACAAAGCCATAACTTCCTCTTCTATTGAGATATTCCATACTGATCATATTATGCCCAGGGGTTTGGGAGATCGTGTGAGAGCCTTCGAAATGTAGTTCCGAAAAGAACGGGGGTCAAAATTGGGACCTTCAGCGACAACACGATTCCAGATGCGAGGCATGCTTCAGTGCGAGAAGAAAGCATTCCTTGTTCAACCGAAGAAGCCGTCTCATTCGTCCGTGTCGATTTCGATTGGAGTTATACCATCATGACCCCTTGTGGAGTCGGATAACTTTAGTGTTATGTCAATGGTCATCAACCACGGTGGCCGATGAGCGACAATACGAATCGCCCAACGCCAGGATCAGTAATGATCATTACCGGAGGTTCAAGAGAACGAACACTGGTAAATATACGCGGCAATCTCCTGGGCTCGGTTTGAACGTCTGCCTCCGCGGGCAAGGACGTTTCGCCCCGAGCATGTTAGTCCGTGGATATACAAAATCGCTGCAACGCGGCCTACCATAATCATATCTACCAGCAAGAATGTAAATGACAGCGGGTTTATGCCGAGGCTTCAAAAGCCGCAAGGCGCATCATGAACCATCGTGATGCCCACGACGCCACATCCATCATGACCTCATTCTCGCTTATCGATAAGCTCAATGCATCTCCATGCGCCGATCCCGCATCCCGCCCCAGATCTATGGATCACCACTACCCTCCCAGCCTTCTGCAGTCCACCACTCACCAACCGCCTATCACTTCATGAAGACTCCCAGTCGTCTAACATCCCCCCAAACGTCAAACAGCTCGCCTTGGCCCGCACAGACTGCCAATGAGCGCCGGCACGTTTTCACGGCGGCTTACGCGCGTCGCGGAGGGGACTGGCAGTATGGCACCGTCATGGTCTTGGTAAGGCCTCAGCTGAACGACACCATCATCGCAGCGTGTCCGTGGATCGTTGGTGTCCTGGTGATGCACAGCACGCCTTGCCTTGTCCGGACAGGTCGACGCAGAACGCCACTGTCGTCGGCGGGGCTTCTCAAACACACCTCCACGGCCGCTACCTGCTCGACCACTTCATAACTGCTAGCTTAGTCTACTACTCATCGTTTCCCACTTGCAGTCCGTCTTCCAACTTTTTTTCTCTAGCGGGTGGTTGCAGCTGTCAACTGTGGAAGCGACCGTTGTATCTGTACTCGCGGCGTGAGGCTTGCGGCTATTCCGTCTTTGCATCGCGGACATTACGCCTCAGCTACCATGGCGCGTCTTTCGAGAAATATCCTCCCCCTTCACATGAAAGAGTCTGCGAACACTTCATCGACCGGACATCATCCCAACGGACCTGCAATCGGCAATGGGAAGAATGGAAAACCCAGCCGTGTACCGTGGCTATCTAACAGATGGCGGAACGAGATCGTGGCAGCATGTGCCGAGTTTGCGGGAACCTTTATGTTCCTGTTCTTCGCATTTGGCGGCACGCAGGTGGCCAACACGTCCGCTATCTTCAGTGATCCCGCGACGGCAGGCCAAGAGGAGAACAGCATTACACAAGCACCCAACACGAGTGTGCTGTTGTACATTAGCTTAATATTTAGCTTCAGCCTGATGGTCAACGTCTGGGTCTTCTTTCGCGTCTCGGGAGGCATGTTCAATCCTGCTGTAAGTCTTCGAGGCGGTTAACCAAAGATATGTGTGCTGACAACCTAGGTAACCCTCGGTCTGTACCTCATCGGCGCTATAAAACCCATTCGCGCGATCCTCTGCTTCATCGCCCAAATGCTTGCCGGCATGTGCGCCGCAGCCGTTGTGGCTGCCATCCTGCCTGGGCCGCTCAACGTATCTACCACCCTTGGATCTGGCACTACAAAAGCACAAGGCGTCTTTTTAGAGATGTTCCTCACATCTCTCCTCATCTTTACCATCTTTATGCTCGCTGCTGAGAAGCATAAAGCCACGTACCTCGCCCCCATCGGCATCGGACTCGCCCTCTTCGTGGCTGAATTAGTCGGCGTGTTTTTCACAGGGGGCAGCTTGAACCCGACGAGAAGCTTTGGGCCGTGCGTGGTGACACGTACTTTCCCGGACTACCATTATATCTACTGGTTTGGGCCATTTATGGGGACGCTGCTTGCGTGGGGCATGTACAAGATTGTCAAGTCGGTCGAGTATCAAACGGTCAATCCGGGGCAGGACTTTGACGATCATGAGGTGAGTAATGCGACTTCAATCGCTGCAACAAGTGACTAACATCGGTAGGCTGCGCTATTCCACCCGCCAGAGGACCCGGAGAAAGCCGCCCAGGTCGAACGACCCAATGTCGCGGCCATCGTCGCCGAAGAAGCGATCCGCATGGCACGATCCCCGTCGAATGACCTCGCCCGGCCCACGTCGGGTGAACCTTCTATATCACCCGTTGGAACGAGGCCGAGCGATTTGGCCAAGGCGCAGTCTCGCTCGTAGTCTGCCGATTATACCAAGTAACACTAGGGTGGGGTATGGAACAATTACTTCTCTACGCAGATGTTTTTTTTTTTTTTTTTGGAAATTCATCGGGCTTCTAGGAATTGCTTACCGAAATTGGCAAGGAAAAGTGCGCGGCGCTGTAGGGACTTTGCCTCTAAACTTGTTCTGTCAACTTTCGCGTCTTGAAATCATGATACCCCTCGAGCAGTATGAGCGGGTCAGGCAAAACTGTTCGGTTCTCGCATTGGAGGATAGTAATACGTAATGGTACATCTGGTCCTCTTCTAGCAGCTTTTTAGGGCAATTTCCCTTTTCGTCGTGACGACTTCCCAAAAAACCTTTGATAGCGACGAGGCATTCAGCCTCGCGCGCATAGACAAACCCGCATGTCCCCACCTCTTAGCAATCCCTTCCTTGCTTCACCAAGCTTCGACTCCGCCTTATATACAACGAACCATGCCAGGCAATGAGCTACCAGGATGGCGAATGCGAAGATGGAAAGTAGTAGGGCGAGGATCAGGACGGCGGTCTGCAAGATGGATGGGCGTCGGTTTTCTGGTGTGGTCGCTGCTTCCGGCTTTGGAGGTGACGTATGGACCTTCTCGGAGCTCGCTGGCGCCGTAGGGACTTGCATTACTTCGTTGGCATGCCCGAGTCCCGGTAGCGTGCGAGATTCCGGAGCTTGAGCATCAGACTGTTCATGCAGACACTCCATCTCTTCTCCCCTGTTGGCTTCCTCCACCGGCGTTGCCGTCCTTGTAGGCTGCGGCATCGGGCTCAACACGAGGTATGGGTCTGGCCTCTTCCTCCCGCTCATGGGGAATGGCGGATCCCAGGGCTTCTTCTTCGGTGCCCAACCATCATCGCCCTTCGTCCCCCGCCCCCAGCCATTCCTCGCAGTGTATGCATTCGGGGGATACGATTCTTCGCTTCCATCTCGACCGAATCTCGCATCCGACGGCCTACGTTTGGGCTCGGATGGGGAGGAAGACGTCGTTGCGGCAGCAGCGAGGCGCTGGAGGTGGACGACGAGGATAGGAGCGGCGGCGAGTACGAGAGATGCGAGGATGAGTATGAGCATATGCCGTGATAGATTGCGACGTGAAGGTGGCCTTGGCTGGTGTGAACGATAGATGCCGTTGTGGGTAGGATGGTAGGGTGGTAGGATGGCGATGAGGTTTTGAGGGGGATTGATCCCATGGGACCTCAAATCGTCTCGCTGTTGATGTGCCGAAGCGCAAGTGCACCCACGTGTGGTTCCTTCCTTCCGCACGTATGCCTCACTTTCTGTCTTCGATGACAGAATCCCCAACCCACCCCAGCCTCTCGCGGCTGTCGTCCGCAATCCTCGCATACTCTAGCAGAAGCCGGTAAAGATATATCAGCATATCTTCCTTCCTCAACACCGTATCCGACCACGCCTTGCCCGCTGCAGCAATCTTCGAGGCTTCCTTGTCGTGTCCGTCTTGCCTCCGATCGTCTCTCTTCACCACGGCATTCGCATTATCTTCCCCATTCGTAATAGCGGGTGGTGCGCCACCACCAACGTCACCCTCGTTGTCATGGTCCCAATGGGGCGTCTGGAAAGGATGCTCATGCTTTTCAACCTCAACATGCGCATGCGCAAATCCTTTAGCTCCTCCCTTCACCCTTGTGCCAAAGAAGAACTCCATGATGCCATACAAATCGACGAACATAGTATCCATAGGGACGAAGTGCAGCCATGGCACAATGCGATCATCGTACCACTGTCGATATAAGCTGGCTTTGAGCGCGACCGAGCCGGAGTGGAGAGCTTTTGTGAACGAAGGGGTACCAGAGTCGCCGCCATCGCCATCTATCACTGCAGTGTATTTGCTCTCCGCGTACTCGTCCTCTCCTGGCCAGGTGCTAAAGTATTCATCCAAATAGGGGCATGAAAAGGCGTCCATGGACTCGTCGCACTTTAGATCATCGAACGCCGCGTCGGCCCAGCTATTCACCCATTCCGCCATGCTACCGTCCCGTTGCGTGGCGAGTCCATATTCGTTTGCGGGAAGGAGTCGAAAGTTCCCTGCATAGCCCAAGCCCACGGTGGTAGCATTCCCGGCGTGCAGCCGCGCTTCGGCGATCTCGACGTGTGTCGCGTTGAGCATAGAGACGAAGCGCTGGCGATGAAAGCGCTGCCAGTTCTTCGCGGTGTTCTTGCCGCCAGTTGCTGCGCCGCGCCAAAATACCTTGTCGTGTTTCTCGGCCCAAGGTATAGGTACAGATGCTTCGTATTGCAAGGTGTTGTTGAAGTTCAAGGGCGACGGGATGAGAACTTCACGACTGACTTCCATCTGCGTGGCTGAAAAGAGTGGGAACAGTTTCTGCGTAATTGCCATGGTATTTGGGGCCACGAACGCGCCGTGTAGACCTTGCAGATGCGGATTCGCGCAGATATATCGATCTGTGTTCGCGGTCCAATTGCCGGCATACCCATGCAGTGTGCCTCCTGGAGCCTCGAGTGGGAGCATAGCAGCTGCTGAATGCTCTTCCTTCGTATGGCCTTGCTTGCCCCAGATGTCTGCAATCAACGGTTCCTTCCGAGCAGCAGAGTCCGGCGGACACGCAGGCTGTATGAGCGACCAGAGTGGGCGTGGACCCAGCCACTTCGATGATGGATGCATTAAACGCCCATCGAGCCACTCCGGATCAAACGTGGCGTTCCTGAGCTCTTCTGCGTCGAACATGGAGAACTCTCCCACCACGTCTGCGGGCGCCACCATTACTTCTCTTACGAAAGAAAGCGCAGTGTCCACACTCTCCCACGGCACCAGCATGGCAATTTCGTCGTTCACATTGATGGGAAGATCCATATCCGGCAAGTGAACCTGCGGATGCTGCGCTAGGGCGTTCACCATCTCCACGACTTGCTGCAACCTCACATAGCTGTTTTTCGTCTCGGCGTCCACCATACCATCACGAACTTCAACCTTGGGGCTGAACGTATGCGCAATACGACGCAGCGACCGTGGATCCACACCCCAGAACGGCGAAAGATCGTCGTATATGCGATCGAAGAAGGACTCGATGACCAGCGCCCCATTTTCTCGCGCATACGCGTACCAGGCGTCGAAGCCCGGCGGGGGGTGACGACCGCGTCGCTCACGGTACTTGTGCGCAGCATCAGGGAGGCTTGTAGCTTCCTGCTTGAGCACGCCATCGAAGCGCTGCTGGGCAAGTTTCATCAAGTGCTCGATCGGATGCCCCTGGATATGCTCACCACCATCTTCCTCCTGTTCGACCCCAGTCTCGGTGCCCAGCCATCCAGGGACGCTTCCGAGCGCAGACAGACTAGAACCTGGAAGATACCTGTGCCATGCGTCCGCGTTGCCCCACGTCGTAGTGTACACGATACCAACGCAAAGCACGATCGATGTCAAGGCTAGGAGCTGCAAAGCGCGCCACGACGGACGCACGACGGGGATGGCAGTTTTGGCGTGCATCGACATGGTGTCGGGATTTAGGTATTTCGTGTTGCGCCGGCGCGTTGCCGGGTGCCAGGATTTTGGTAAAGTGAATATAGCCGGTTATGGCATTGTGGGCAGTGTCTCAGCGTATGCGCATTTCCTACGAGAAGCGCGGTAGGCGTAGAAAAAGGCACAGAGGAGAGGATGAAAAGAATGGCACGGGGACAGATACCAAGTGCTGATGAAGTGTGAGGCGTGGGTGAAGGGGCTTCGGATTAATATATATCGTGGCATGGCAAAGTGTGCAGATAGATTGCCATGGGTTGGGGCGCGTGACAACAGTTCATCCGGAGACTTGGCGATTTGGGGAACGCGAATGGAAGGTACGAGCATGGTTTCGTGGTATATGCAGAGAGCTCGTAGCATCCTAATTGTAAACTTGTCCAGTGTTGTAAGATATAAGGATATCAGTATTCGGCGCCTTGCATCTCTTCTCCGTCGTCGTCTGGATATTCTTCCCCATCAACCTCGTCATAGACTTGTTCCGCTTCGCCGCCTCCCTCGTCGTCCTCGCTATCTGTGTCTTCACCCTCGCTCTCGCCTTCGCTGCCAGGGTCGTAGTCCTCCTCCTCTTCGTCTTCCAGGTCCTGCATTTCCTGCTCCGCCTTTTGCAGCTCTGTCATACCGTCGTCTTGCTCTGCAGCAGCGCCGTTGGTACCGTCCGCATCCTTTTCAGTGGGCGGGTTTATATTCAGCTTCTTGGCTCTCCGTGCCGCGGCCATGCTTGCATCTTGCAGTCGGTGCTTCTGGACGTACTCGTTGATGCCGGAGTAGTCGGCCTGGTCGAGCATGCCGAATTCGATCTCGCCCGTTTGCGTGGTTATTACGAGGTTGAAGGTGTTGCGTAGGACGGCGGTGTAGGATATGGCATTTATGGAGGCGAACTCAAAGAAGGCGAGTGGTTTCTTGAAGCCCCACACGATGCCTTCCGAGGTGAAGAACAAGTAGCCTGCAAACACGTTAGCATTGGCCTGAACCATGCTTTTGCAGATCTGGATCGTACCTTCCTTGCTTCCCCTGTGCCCCTTGACGTGATAGGCCTTCTCCCCCTTTCGATGACTCTGCGGTATGGCGCTCTCGAACTCCTCCGGGGTCGGGAAGATGACGGTCTTGTTGGTGCCGGCCTGAATCAGGCAGTGGTGGATCGCTTCGGCCATTGGGGCCGGACCGGGGTCCTCGCCTTCCACAATGTTCTTGCCTGTGGCCTCCTCGAACGTCCACACTATCGGCTCGGGCGGGGAAGCGGCGAGGTGGTCGGGGACTGGATTCACGCCATCGCCGCCCACGGGCAGGACGATGAAGTTGTGCTGCCGCTTTGTCTTTTCGGGCACCGGGAGGCAGAAGACTTGGTCTGCCAACATGTCAGCTTTTCCAGGCCGTAGCACACGAACCTAGCCGTCCAAAGCGCACGCACCGACATGCTTCCAGGCAAGAGTAAACTCGACGCCGCCGTCAGCCCTAACCGCCCGGATTCCCCCGTCTTTCTGGTCCAAGAGCTCGAGCGTGAATTTCTTCCTCTGCGGGATGGAGAAGCTGACGCCCGGGTACGCGCGCCACGCCTTGACGGATGCGCTGGTCAGGCTGGCATTGCCATTGTGCGCGCCGTTGCTGTCCTCGAGCTTCCGCTTCTTCGACGCTGGCTCGGCGGTGGGCTGCGATGTCTGGTTCAGAATGTACGTCGAGATGTCGCGGAAAAGGGTGCTTTGCGCGGGATTCTGGTCTGGTGGAGATTGGTTAGCAAGCCATGCAGCATCCAGGAGTAACCGACGACGAAGCCTACCTATGGCGGCATGCACCCTCTTGCGCAGCTCCTGGTTGCCAGCAAAGGCGGCATCGATCTCCTGGGGGTGTGCGCCGGCCATGATTGGGGCCCATAGGGAGGAAGGGGTGAATGGGGGGGGGAGTGGTGATGATTGGGTTTGGTGTTGACCTTCCCGCAGCCGTCTACAAGTCAACTTGGATGACGCGCCGTCTCGAGCGCGCTTGTGCCTTGGCGCTTCCAGGCGACAAACCACCGAACCGTCGCCAGCTCTTCGTCTCAACCCACATCCGAAGCTTCACCCGCCACTCATACAAACTGCTTGACATCAGACGAAGAATGCTTCGGTGATACAATAGGGCACTCTTCGCTATGCAGAGTTTCGTCGATCCAAAGCCCCAGCGCAATTGCATCATTAAGGCAAGGCGACACCACCCCTCAAGCCTGAGGCTCGGAAAGAGGACACGACATTGATGGCACGCGTCCAGCGCCTTCTCGGGCACCTAGTCGGCCTCCTTGGACGTCCATGTCAAGCTCACCGCGTAGCCTCAGGCAGGTACTCGGAGTTCGGCTGGATTCCAGATCCTCTTTGGCTGTGCCATGGCAATCGCATATCGCCTTCAACCCGCCCATGACCACCCACCACGCAATCCCCACATCCGCGTGAACTCCTGTACCACCATCATCATGCTATGCACGTCCATCAATCCCAACCAGGCTTCCGGAATGCTTCCTCATCAACTTTGCCTCGCCGTGGGGGCGTGGGGTTTCTGTCTTAGGAAGAGGAGAAAGAATTGGTCGGCCTTGTTTCCCGCCCTCAATGCACCGACAGCCTGAAGCGTTTCGCTCATGCCTTGATACTTTGCTCGATCGTGCGGTAGTCTCAGATCGATGCTTGGTCGACGATGGTGTGGGGCTCGACACGTGATCATACACCTTGGAGGCCCGCGCAACGTCGTTCTTAATATCACCATCATCTATAACTTCATCGACTCTTTTGGAACCCTCTTGCCACACCTGCGCGCCCTCTCTAACGTTAAGAGTACCGCATATTGTCCCCTCGAGTTGCCCAGTATGGCCATGTTCGCATCTGTGCACGTCGCGAATCCCAAACGCCTCTGGTTTCGCCCGCTACATCCAACCACTCCCAACGCTCCCTGCCACTCGACACGCATTAAGAAGAGGTCTGAACTGGTCGCTGGGATCCACCAGATCCAAGCGATTCCCATGAGGAACCAGACGTAGCCCTATGCCGGTTGCACAGCATTAAAGGCCGAGAAAGTGCAGACCAGCAACGCCTGTCCACGCACCTGTTCAAGGACAGGACGCGTTCGAGGATGACAGTTCCATTGGTCTGAGCCACGCATGCTGTATGATGCTATTCTCTGACGGGCTGCCCGCGAGAATATGTAGCTGCCTTGTGCGTCTCCCTGGCTCAAGAGGCGTTGGTTCCCTTCCATTTCTTTTCGTTTAATTCACCTTTCACTGTGGGTCGCTACACTATTCGTATGAGGGAACACGGTCCGGTGTCATCGCTTTCTATTTCTTAATTGTCCCCTCTTCCCGAAGGGTTTGGTCGAGCACGACGACAAAGAAACGAAGTCACACGCAGAATGAAGAAGATGGCATTCAAAATGATGGCGGTGGACAAGATCATGTCGGTATTCAGGCCAAAACCGGTATTCAACCAACCTGTGCGAACAGAGCGGCGGTACCACGTAGCCCGTGCTCTGTACGCTGTTACGCTCTCGCTGCTCGTCGTGCTGGCCGCCAGTGTCATTGCGCTCAAGGCTATGACCATTGTCTTCATCGAGGACAACAAAGATACGGGCTTCGAGTTCCAGACCAGCGACGGCCAGTCATCGATCCTGGCGGCGCTGCCACGGCAACTCTACACGGGACCCGCAAAGTTGACTCTGGTCGCGGCTGTCATCTCCGTCCTGGCCGGAGCCGGACATCTCACCTTTCTAGTCATAGATTGGAAGGAGGGCAAAAAGGTGTGGTTTAGGTGCACTGCTTGAATAGCGATGACGGGCTAACAGCAATAGACACAAGCCTACGCCTTCCGGCGTAATGCCATGTTCCTCCACTTCGCAAACGGCATCATAATCCTCTTCGCGCTCGTCAGCATATACGTAACACACAAATCATCCTCGCATTTCATCGAACGCTACATCAACAATAAAGCCGACCGGCCCTCATCCGAAGACGGCATGCGCTACAACATCGGCACCTTCGACCTCGAGACCTGGTCCTGCGAGCTTAAGACCGTAGACGGTGCCATGATGGTATGGGAAGACTACACACGCCAGTGCAGCATCGAGATAGCGGGCCGTGGAATCATCGTCCCGTTCCTAATCATAGGATGGATCCTGGTAGGGTTGACTATCTGGCAGATGATCGGCTGCCGGAGAGACGGCAACGGGGAGCGCATCAAGACTGAGCAGGTGGAGCATGAGCTGGGCAAGATGAACGCTACTGATGAAGAGGTGTGAGCTCCTTCATCTTTCTTGTGCATGGTCGGCGTTCCACTATCCTGTTGTGTGTTGCTAATGTTGGTGTATTCATGGAGATTTGTACTACATTGGGTGGCAAGTTGTTTCGTAAGTGTGTTCGATCGATGATACCCCTCACTCTCGTTGCGCGCTGCGCTGGCTATAGACTTACTTCCTGCTGGTCGAGTTGTTTTACCGTCTATCTGTCTGGGTATGCGTCGCTTTCTGTCCTGTTAGAATCGTCCGGCGTCGTCCAAGTGTTGGAGATGCTGTGTTTTGGTAGAGGTATATTTTAGCCTTTGTGGCTTATTGTAATAAATTACATATCTCCCTCTTACCCATTGTCACGTTCGACGCCGGAGGCTTCCATATGGACTTCTACAGTACTGATTTCAGATTATAGAATAACGAGAGCCCCGTAACACCGGCAATTCCTTTCGGCTCATCATGTGTGGAGCCGAGCAAACAAAGTCGACGGTACCAATTTTTGGAATTGTGGAAAATGCAGTTTTCGCCGTCACAATGCGCCATGCAATGTGCCTTTGTGTATAATGATTTGAGAAGGCCTAAAAAGACAACAGAAATCATGCATATTTGCACAGATACGGACGCACGCGACAGTGACAACGAGAGCCAGATTGATGGAATTCAGTTAGTTTATCTGCGCCGAAAGTAAGGCATTCTCAACAACGAAACATGTTGAATCTGTTCTGGAAATGGGGTGTGTCGGAACATCATTTTACATGGGGTTTCATTTCTCAATTTGCATTGGGGATCCGGCCTGGTCGTGTCTCTCCCTTCCCGGCCGTGTAATTCACCCTGGGCGGTCCTTATTTACGGAGGTCGTTTTCTAGTGGAAAAGGTCTCGAGCCCCACACTATTCGAAGCTTATTTTTATTATTTTTCAAGATACTCTTGATTCTCCTGATCTTCACTGAATATTCCTACCCCTTGGCCTTCCATATTCGCTTAACCCCAACATCTCCAACTTCCACTCCACCTCTCCTATTGCCTCTGCCTCTTCATGCCACAAACCACGCTCGTTTCTATGATAGAACAGGGTTGATTGCTCTTCGATACGGCGCTGCCACCATTCTTGGACCCTGGGATCACTAAAGTCCACATTGTACATCCCCTCATCATCCGCCCAGACGCCGGGGATTTCGATCGTGTACTCGTCGGAGGTCTGCTCTTCGGATTGCAGGGTGGGGCAGGGTGGCTGTTCATCGGTGAATGGATCGAGAAACGCATCGGCATCGTAGGGAGGAGTGACGTGGAATATAGTTGGCACATGAGGGATCGGAGCAGGGGCAATGTGGAAGATGGTTGGTATATCAGATTTCGCGTAACTGCTATATGGATTGGATTTGGGTTCTTCCGTCGCTGCTCCTGGTGTCTCTACCCCCAAGTTCTCGCCTTCCCAGGGTTCTTCACTGTCGGTACTAACTTCAGGGGATGGTCGGTCTTCGCTACGGGTAGCAGTGTTGTTCGGTGTGGCCTTTGACGGTATAGTTGTATCTGCTGACTTCTTTTGATCGCTAGGCACCACTGTCGCCTGATGATTATCACCAAGCGAATACTTTCGGTCCGATCTCTCGTTGCCCTCTTGGTGTTCCTTGCGGTTGCGCCGTCCAGGGCTTGTGGTATGTTCAGAGTCATCTGACGCCATGGTTTAAGGGGCTATCAGTGTCAGAAAGTTTGAGGCTGTATACGGCGGAAGAATTATCTTGGAAAAGAGGCAAAGAGTTGTGGGGCATGAGTTCGCTGAGTGGTCCCTATATCCGGGCTTCAATGGGGCTCTGCATATGCACGGATCAAGATTCTTGGTATGTGGCAAATGCCCCACAGGCGAAGATTCACTAGAGGATGAGTAGACTTTCATGATTAGATCGCTTCGCTGATGATTTAACCACCTTGAGGCATGAGTGAATCATAGTGTGAGTGATTGCAAGTAAACGACTGGTTTCGCTTGAGTCCTAGTTTTCCAGGTACCTTCGTCGTTGGCCATTCTTTCTGTTTTGCCATACACATGGTGTTGCTGCAGGTAAGCGCCCAACCGACGACCACGCTGGGGCACCTGGGGCATGTACACGAGCTTCCCTGTAAGAGCAGAATCCCGAATCAACAACCCTCATGACTGCTTCTTGTTTTTGCTGCTTTTGCATCCTTCTGGCTCTTCGGGTTTCCTTCCGGCAACCCCACCGTCCATGCTCCTGGAGCCGTCCAGTCCCCAGATCCGCGACGCGACTGCTGTTCAACCTGTTTCTTATTTTTCCTTCTCCCTAGCCGCGAATCGTCAAGAAGCTCCTCGTCGTTCCATTCTCGACCGTCAACTTCAACGAAGTCATCGTCGCTGATTTCGTCCAGCCCAGGCAAGAGGTCGACCTCTTCAGAGTCGTCTACGTAGTTGATGATTTTATACTTTTGCTGCTGCTTCGGTATTTGTTTATCTTCTGTCGGCTTCGGAGATCTAGCGGAGCTCGAGGCTTTGCTCGAAGATTTACCATCGGTCGATTTGAAGGCGGGCATCGCGAGCTGGGTTGGTAGTGTTGTCCCCTAGTACGGACATCGAGGGAGTCCTTTTCTTATGAAGCGAGGCGCGCTTCGCTGCACTAGCCGCGATGATATAGTATCCGCTTGCCCACACAAAGTTGTGAATGTTTTCCGGTGACAGATTGACGCGGCTACGTCACGTCTTGTCAAACGGGCATCACTGAGGCACACAAAATGCTCACAATGTACAAGCCCCTGGGCTCTAAAACAACAGGTGAAGAAGAAGTTAGATGCCTGCAACTCACTTTCTCTCGCGCACCGCGTCATTGGCACGCGGCTGCCTGTGCTAGCCTTGGCCCCTGACTATGCTTATAGCCCACTTGGCTCGCAACTCTCGACATATGCTCCTCATATAAGAATCGACATCGAACCTTTTGGGTAACCTCACCCAACAGGGTGCGTCGAATCCGAAACCCAACGCGATCTTTATCACTCTACCTCCTCGGCATGGAAACTCCACTATCACCCCAGTACATGTCCCCTGAATGCTCAGGCAAGAGCGTAACAGACTTCAAACTCCTTGACAGCACCACTGCCAGTATTGCGCGAATCCTGGAGAGCGAGGATGCATGGAAGAAACGGTTCCCCAATCTCACAGGAGGTCAATACCGCATGGTTCTCGATTGGGGCAAATTCAAAGCGCCTTTCACAATACCCCATCTCATCACCAATTCCTCGACACCACCATTTTCCGGCCCTCATACAGCTATTTGTATACCGTATGGGCCAGATAAGGGTTCATACCTGCACATCCCGTCGGCTTTAACGGATGAAGAAGCATCGTTCGCTTTGACAGCCATCTCCTGGGTTTGGACGAATTGTCCACCCGCCATGGGAAGCTTAAGAGGAACACTAGCGGCAATGGGCGGTCGCTCCCGTGCCCTCAAGCCATATCACTCCATCCCGAGGAACACATGGAAGCTTCTCGGCCCACCTGGTGCAGCATACCCGATGACGGAGACACACAAAGCCCCATTTGATGGACCTCGAACGGCCATTTTAAACTCAGGCTGGCACTTCACCGGGTGGTTTCTCCACGTTCCCCGCTTCCTGACGGTAGAGGAAATCGAGATGGCAAAGAAGAACACATGGCGCTTGTGCAACAAACCATGGAACTGGGGGGCCAGCGACCCCACCGGCAAGCTGATGGGAGACCGCATAGACAAAGACACGCTACAAGCGAGGGCATACTTCCTTGCACAACAGGAAAAGGCTGCAATAATACTGGAAAATGACATTGGTCTAGACTTCGCCGCACAGGACCGAGAGGATGCCGATGCCAGCAAGATTACGCTTTGGGTCAAACAACACGGTGACTCATATTCCGAAGCCTTCTCAGACTCTAATGGCGATATCGGGTTTGACCATTATGATCTCGATGATAGCCTAGACGACACAGATCAGAAACGTCCGTTCTACAACAGCAAGAGCAAGTGGGCGCCAGGTGGAGAGGATTCATATGTTCAGACTGGAAAGCTCAACAATTGGCTACAACGTGATAAGAACAACCGGAGATATTCAGGATCGACGGCTATGTCGAATGTGACGGAAGTTGCTGAGTTTGAGTCCTCACCTTTGCAGCTGTCGTACCGCTTAGACGTTGTAAAATCCCCATCCGGCGGTGAGACAGCGAGTGGAGGTTCAATTAAGCCCAAGGATGATGGCCCGTCTCGAGAGACAGATGAAAATCCACCCCTAATCGCGTCACCAAAACCAGTGCTGCGAGAAGAAGGCGATACGGTATATGAGGGGATGTATAGTTCCAATCGCTGGTCGAATACAACCGCCTTTGGGCCCCGGGAAGGGTCAAGGCTACGTGCAGTGCCCGGATCCACCGCTAGTCATCAAAGAGTGCGGCGCAACCACGGCGAAGAAGATGAGCGATCGATCAATTCGCTTGTACGTAAATCATCGAGCATCAATACGAATATGCCAAGCCTGCCGCTGGACAGCAAGGGACATTTGCTCTCCACAATGAGCGGGGATTCAGAGACGAATTTGGACGCGGAGAACGCCACGCAGGACAACGGAGAGTCAGCAGTCGCAACAAGACAAAAATCAGCGCCAAATGGTGTTGTGGACTGGGTAACGATGGACGAGCCGTCTGACGAAGACAAGGCTTGCCCCGGTAGCGATGTGGCCGAGCCCGAAGACTTTATACACATGCCAACCAAGGAGGTGGATGGTAATGGCGTTCGTCGCGACCGCAGTACAAAAGATGCTGCGGTGCAAATGGAAGATGACGATGCCCGGCCGCCACCTCGGCGTTCGTCAGCAGTTGATGTAGCACGTCCGACTGCAGTGAAGAAAATTTCTGGCCTCATTGCATTGCTAGGAGCGACCACTGCTTCGGTGGGCTGGTGGATCTATGGGCATGGACAGAATCCAGTCGAAGAACTGGAGGCTTTAGCAGAAGGCGCGACGGCCAGTATGGATCTGAGGCAGCTGCGGCACATCGTCGTCGACATCGTCGCCCTGGACTATCAGTGGCTAGCATGGATGTTGGGGGGCGGTATACGCTTCGCGGCCGTCCAGCTTATTGGCGTCACGATCGTGTTCTGGTGGCAAACCGGGAGCTTCTGGCCTTAGACTTTGCCTCCTCCAACGACTTCGACGCGATAAACCTCCAACAGAAACGCTCGTTCCTCTTTCTCATGATATAATGTGTCGCTGTGCGACGTCTCAATAGCACACACTGCGTCTCTTTTACGATCCTGCAAGTCCTGCCATGCCTCTTCTCCTGACCGATTTTATGTGCATTCTTTTATGTTTAATACCCAGATTTCTTGATTGAGCTCTGTACTGAGCATCCGCCCCAAGTCGGTGTGGTTGGAAGAGGCTTATAGCCTAGACGATGACTAAGCTGGCTAATGCGCCTGCCTGGCGTGGACACTTTAGACGCTTTGCCATCATCACAACCTCATCAGCTTGTAACACAAATCTATCAAGTTTCGCTCTCTTGAGGCTCTCGCGATCCAGTCGCTCGAGGACGTTCTGATTCGCTTCCCTATAAGTCCTTGACAGCCCGACTCGAGAGTGGTAGCCTTGTCGGGCGACCAACCAAAAAACTATCGCGATGGAAGAGAACGCAGACGCATCACTGTACAGAAACGGGAACCAGCCATTCGAATACAAACAGCTACCTAGCAAGGTTGGATTTCTCAGGGTTCTTGAGGTCTTGCCCGACGTCACCGGAGGCATGATTCAATGTCATCTTCGCCATGACAGGCTATCTTCCAACTATCGATGCCTCTCCTATACCTGGGGCCTACCAGGAAGCGAAGTCGATATCATTATTGATGGGTGTATATTCAAGGTGCGCAAGAATCTGCATGATTTTCTGGCACATGCGCGAACGCATTTGCCACACGAGCCACTGTGGATCGATGCCATTTGCATCAACCAGAAGGACAATCAAGAAAAGTCTGTTCAAGTTCGACAGATGGATCAGGTTTATAAGGGGTCTCAGGAGACGCTCATTTGGCTTGAAGTAAAGCAAGATCTGACTGACACCTTCAATCTGTTAGATCACTTCAGGCCTTTGATGCAGACAAATCGAACGTACGAAGGTCGTGTAGCGATCTTTCAAGAATTCAAGAAGCACGAGAACGATTTTGGTGGACTTTTGGAACTCTGCAGGAACCCCTACTGGACCCGAGCGTGGATAACCCAGGAAATCCTGCTATCGTCTCGATTGAAAATTCTCCATGGCAAAAGCGAGATACCTTGGGCCGATTTTAGGTACACTGCAGACCACCTTGAAGATGCGCTTCGAGTGGTTGGCCAACGAAAGCCAGAGTTCAAAGGCTCTCGCGCGGAAGAAGTCTGCAAAGAATTGGCCGAGGGAGCTATATCCAGGATTCTCTACAGAAAGGCTAGAGATCTACCTTATCCTCTAGCGAAACTGCTGGTATCGGAAGCTCAATGTGTCGACCGTCGAGATCGCATATACTCTGTTCTTTCACTTATCAACGGCGGTTCCACATTCCGCATTGATTACACAGAAGATATAGCCTCCTTGTTCTGGCGGACAGCAAACCATTTCCTGCTTTGGGACGACCCGTCTCAACTTGGATGCCTTCTTTCTGCGCTGGGCGCTTCTGCCTCTGAAATTGAGTGTGCTATGGAGAGAAAAGATGCGCAGCGTGCATTCTATCCTGTCCAGCAATCCGATGTGGCGCATATCAGTACAATAGTGCCATTCCACGATCGCGAAAGGATCTTCACCTATGATGATAGGACCCCTTTCGAGTTCGATCCCAACAACGAGGAGGATGTCAACGACCATATTAACGCAGGCGGAAAAGGCAGTCCAAACTTGGCTTTTCAGTGTCACAAATGCAACATGATCGGCAGGATAGGTACATGGTGGTATGCCAATCCGGATACCCTTCTACTCTGCGTGCAAACCGGCTACGACCTCGGTCTTGCAAGCATGACAAACCTCAGCATCCCAAGCTATGTCCATATCCTTTTTCAACCAGACGCCGACGGTCTGTACCAACCTGTTGCTCATGCGCGTGAGTTCGCGAGCCAAAGCATTGGTGTTTTGCTTTACCATTCGCCAACAGGCTGGAGGCAGCTTGCGAAAACCGATCTCAGTACTCGGATTCCCAACTCCGAGTACCGAATCCAACTTCCCCATGATTTTGTCAAGAAGATGTTGCGCGTTGCTCCTCAAGAGCTTGCCCAAAAGATGGAAGAAAGATTCGACTACCTCATGAGCGGTGCTCTTATCAACAGCAACACAAACACCTGATTTACCTGGAAGCAAAACACACCTAAGCGCCGCCATTTTCTCTCCTCCACACTGTCCACATATCTTCCCTCGGAAACTCCACTCCCCCATCCTCCTTATTCGGCACCTCCTTCCCAAAAACCCACACAGCCTCTCCCACCCCTCGCCAGCCTCATACTCCAACACCTCCCTCTTACCAACCACCCTCTTAACCTCCTCCCAATACCGCTCATAAAACACCCCTCCGTTGTTCTCAAAGTCGTCATCCCAGCAGTACCTGTGCCACTACTCCGCCAACGGCCGCATCCGCGACTCTTTATGCGCATTCGGCGCGTTCTGCACTCGGATCAGCAAATTCATCAAGCCAGCCTTGAAGGGCATGTTCAAGCTGGCCTCTTTCACTCTTTCGCTCCTAGGCAAGCTGATGCATTGCGTTGGGTTGTGTGCCTCTGCCGGTGGCCACTCGTATTCTCCTCAACGCAGTGCTATCCGTGCCGTGCTATCTTGGAGCGGTAATTGTCTTCGCAGAACTGGATGGCGGTCGAGGACTACTTGGTCAACTTGTCTTGATCTCGTGCGATTGTGTCTAAATGGATGACGTGGCGGCCTTAGCGATCATTGGCGCTAGACTCCTGTTTGCAGTCCTGGCTTGCGTTATTGTAATGATGTATCAACCGAGAACGATCCATGGACAGATAGGTTGGCGCTACATGGAATATTTGGTCATATTCATGCTGTTCGACGACAGTGTGTATCTCGCGTTCAAAGACTGTGGCTTCGAATCTTGGGTAGAGTCCGTGGGTATCCAAGTCCTCCATTTTGAGGGCTGCAGCAGGGCGATGAGAGGGGATGTAGCGGGAGTTGGAGAACGGAGTTTAGTCTAGTCGCGACGAGTGTAAGCAACGTAAGGTGGTGGTTTGCCTGCTGGTAACAAGGTTGCGAAGAAGTGCCGGCATTCATCAAGGGTCCGAGACGGATTTGATATTCGGAGACCAACGTGCGGACTCTTTCGCCTGTCTTCACATATGCCGTGTGTAATTTCCTCGATGATGCCAGGCCCTTCACGCCTGTTAATGCACCGTCTGGGAATTCAGATGTGCCGCATGCTGTAAGCGTTGTCGATGATGAAGTCACTTTGAAACTGTACGACGTTGTTCATTGGCGATGTTCTCATGAGAGTGTCGTGAATGCGGTGTCAAACCGGATGAATGGTCGATGACGGCGGTATTAGGCGAGCCTCATCTGACGCGGACCCCCACCCTCCAGGACAGCCACGAGCCACGACAAACAAAAGGGGCACCCGGCAACGAAACAAAGACTGCACCTCTGACACTACATCACATCACGCTTTTCAAACTGGAGCCATCTTCAAATCATGCAGGCCGTCCATCCATTCTTCTAGCATCCAAAAATAACGCGCGCCACCAACTCCCCCACACTGCAAGAGGTATCTAGATCATGAAACGCAATATTACCCATGATGCGCCCTCACCGGCTTCAGCGCTCGTGCAGAATGTCAGACTGCCACTCCATCGCCAGAGCCATAACGTCGTCACCGTGAACAACCTTCCGTCATATACTGTACGCGACAGGCCCTTGCTCTGCCAACAATCTATCCGACCTTCTCCGCCTTGAACTTCTCGTTGTGCTCCTGCTCGAGGATGAAGTTCCACATGACTTCGGCCGCCGTCTTCGCTCCGTCCATGTTGTTGAGCGTCTCGCCAAGCACGCGCGCCTTTGCGGCATAGCTTGGGTCTTTGAGCACCGTCTTCATGGCATTGCGGATGTTCTTCGCATTCCAGCACTGCTTCTGCACTCGGATGCCGGCTCCGGCATTCATGGCATTGTCCAGGTTGGTTTGCTGCTCGACCTGCAGGGCGACGCCGACGACGGGCTTGCCGGCCGCGAGGGAGGTCTGCACAGTGCCCTGGCCGCCGTGGATGACGCAGATGTCGGCGAGAGCACTCGCCGTCGGAGCCGGGATAAATCGATCGGTGACGAGCAATCGTGGATCTCCTTCGGCTACGGCGAGTGCTTTCTCCATGGACACGATGGATGGCGACGCTAGGACGACAGCGTTCCAGTTGTCTTCCTTGTTCAGCTTGATCGCCTTGATCGCTTCGAAGATGAACTCTTCGGTACCAGAGCTACCCATGGTAATCAAGACGGCAGGCCCCGGGCCCTTCTTCAGGTGTGCTTCGATATCAGCGTCGAGCTTCTTATCACTGCCGGCGAACAAGGGTCCAGTGATGACAATGTTCTCCGGTAGGCGGTGCGCATAGTCAGCATGGAACACGGGGTGATCGTTAACGAGGTTTAGGTCAGCCATGTTCATGTCGAAGAGCGAAATGGGTCCCTCGATTGGCCAACCAGCCTGAGCAGCCGCAGCCCCCAAACGATGCTGGCGGAAGATGGGCGCCTTGGTCATCAGTCCACTCGCCCAATAGGCCAGCTTCTGCCTCATGGGGCGGGGCAGGCGTGTGAAGAGGGGCATCAGGTCTGGAAGATCGCGGATGAGGCCATGCTGGAAGGCTCCTGGGTGTACCGGCACGGGCAAGAAGTTGATGGTTCGGATCCCCAAAATGCGCGCCGCGAGGGACGCCGGTGCCCACATGCCGTGGAAGACGACATCGGGCTTAAGCTCCTTGAACGCTGCGAGCTGGCCGTCGATGAAGGTCTTTGCGATCTCAACGGATCCAAAAAACTCGGGCCAATCCCAGCCAAGGTCGTGGGCGACGGAAATGCCCTTCACTCGAGGTTGCGCGGGGACGATGTTGAAGCCAGCGTCGCGGATCTGGTACTCGAATCTTGAGCCGCACGATAAGAAGTCCATCTTGAGATTGATGTTGGGAGGACACATTTCCCGGAGAGCCGATGCAATGGCGATGGCGCGCGTTGTGTCGCCCGCATCTTGGAAAGCTACACTGACGACAACGTGGAGGCTCTTGGTCGCCATGGCTTCGAAGCTTTTTCGGTGTGTTTAGAGCTAAAGGTTGGGTAGAAATAGCGAGAGCGACAGGATGAAGAAGGCAAAGAGTCAGGCAGGGCGCGGGAGAGTTGGGGGCAACTGCTAATGTGCAACACAGAGGCTTTTATGAGTATTCGATACTTGTGCTCGACCAGGCGGCCCACACCCCCGGCATCGATACTCCGACGCAGCACGAGCGTGTATTCGCTGACCATCAATACCTGTTCCGATCCGATGTCTAAGCTCAGCGCGGTATATGCTGTGCAACGTCAAACCAGCCAAGCGCAGGTCGGAGTGGATCAGCACCGGGATGGTGTCGGGACCAGGGTATGGCAACCGCTCCTGTTGTTATCACAGGCTATTTGCTCCGTTGTCTGCGGCCATCCAGATGCTGCGGAGGGTGTCTCTCGCAGCTAGGAAATGCGCAGCATGTAGGGGACCCTAGCGGGGAACCGTAAAAAGCACGGCTAAGCTCACACTTACCGTACCAGGGACGTCGGTGCCAGCGGCGCAGCTGGACGCTGCGCAGTATTCGAAGCTATCGCTGCTGAGTGATGTTTTGCACCACTCAACAAGCCGCACACGTTTGACGTGGGCGGCCCCGAGCCGGCTGGCGAATCAGGCGGGCTGAAGGGGCACAGAGGCTTTGCAGCATCGCGCAAGCCCCCTGGTTTGTGGCAGTGTGCCATTCGCGGCCATGTGCTGGCGAGCCGAATGCTATCCAGAGGCTTTGCGAGCGCACTTCCCATCCAGGCAATGAAACGGCGATCTCTCACTCGACTCCTGGGGCTGTCATCGGTGTCATGGCCAACCTAAAACACGAGGGTGCCGCCATTGGCAGCTACCAGCGCTAGCCCTGATCCGGCTCCCATCCGTCCCCAGGCTTCTTACAGGCGTCCAACGTACAGGATAGTTTTCAGCCCCAGGCCGACTCGCGCCATCGCACCACGAAAATTAAGAGCCCTGGTACTGGCAGAGTTTCTATTTCAAGCATCTGCGGGGTCTTGACAGGATGCTTGGTTCCTCGCCCGGCTTGCGGTCCGGCTTCTGCTTACCGTCGTCGAGTCAAACGAGCGCAATTTGCAGCTTTGCCCCTCTCCGCTTCCTTTCGTGGCGCTGGGAGCGTGCCAATCAAAATATACTATCTTGGCCATCTCGATAAGGCTCGGGTTGCTTATCATGACCTGCGGCGCGGGAGCAGCGGTTTGCCTTACATAATCTGGGCCTGCGTCGGGCGGAGGGACCTGTTGCATCTCACAGGAACGGGTCCAGAGCCGCCTTACACTTCTCGCAGCTTGTCACCCAGCGACGCTACGGAAAATACGGAGGGGACCCTGGGGCCGAGTAGGCGACTACCAGTTCTGACTGAACCGAAGCATGTCATTCTAGAGAAAGCAGTGCGAGAGTCCTGCAGAGTCTAACGCCAGACGCCAGACGCGCTATGCTTTCCATGTCCGCTCGTCACGCTGGATGAGAACGCCGAATCTAGAACAAAAAAGTCGTAACAATAATAACAATACAGTGCGGACTAGCCAGTCCGTTTCTCGTAATCCAGCTCGTCCCTCAAGTCTGGATTGACCCTCGCCGTCATCCACTGCGAGAACTGCCCACTTGATCGATACAGCTTCCTCCAGGCTGGGACAGGTGGTGCCAGTGGTTCCAAGTCCTCGTTGCCCTGAGCTTCGGCCTCCTCCATCTTCTTCATCGCGTCCATGCTCAACGTCCGGCTCTCGCGTTGCGGCGGCTCTGGCTGCTTCACTGGTGTGGCAGGCTTCTGGGTTGGCGCAGGTTGGTTTTCCTTCACGCTCCGCCATTCCATGCCCATAGCCGCAGGCAAGGCTAAGCAAGCTACAATCAGTGCCGCAAAGAAAGGTCCTTGAGTCAACGCCTTGCTGTAAGCTTCAAGTATCCGATGCTGGAACTGAGGAGGGACCAGATGGCCCATTTCCGTGGCGCCTGAGTTGGCAACACGAGCCAGATCGATGCCTGGAATGCTTTCAAGACCAGCGGTGAATTTGCTGATGAAAGTGTTCTGTCCGACCGCGACAAAGACGGCACCACCTAGGGTCTGGCAGAGCGAGAGCAGAGCGGTGCCGGTCGGAACATCGGGCTTCTTCAGCACGACTTGGATGGCGAGATTGGGATGCTGCATGTTGTATCCGACACCCAAGCCGAGAATGACCTGGTAGGGAATCCACTTGTTGCTTCCGGTCGTCGTGTCGAATGTTGTGATCAGTCCAGCACCGATTGCCATGAGGCAAGCGCCAAATATCATGAAGGGAGTCCAGTATCCGAAGCGTTGAACAAGGCCGCCGGAGGTGATGGAGCCAACAACGACAGACAACACGAGCGGAATCATGTCAATGCCGCTCTGCATAGCACTGACACCCTTGATGGCTTGGAACCACAGAGGAATGTACATGGATACGGTCAACATGGTCGCCCCGACCATGAACTGAGCTGCACCTCCAAATGCCACGCTTCGCTGCCAGATGACTCGGCCGGGGATAGTCGCCGTCGTGTTCCTAGTATAGTATTGCCAGCCGATGAAGGCAATGAAGAGGGCGGCAAAAACCGTCAAAAGGGCGATGAGCAATGGGTCGCTCCACTTGTATTCCGAAGCGCCCCACTCCAAGGCAAGCAGCAGAGCTGTGATGGAGGGTAGGAACAGCGCAGTGCCAACGGGATCTAGGTTCTTGATTGTTTCGCCCCAGGTTTTCAGTCGCGGCTTGTTTTCGTCCAGGTGTAGCATAAAGATGACGACCAAGATAGTGATGCCGCCGAGAGGCAAGTTGATGTAGAAGCACCACCGCCACGTCGCCGCGGACCCGGTGAAGGCACCACCCAACAATGGTCCTGTAACCGACGCAACGCCAAAGCAGGCTCCAAACAGACCCTGCAACATGGGTCGCTTGTGGAGTGGGACCGTGTTCAGCATGATAAGGATGGCGCCCGTAAAGATCCCGCTGCTTCCGAGTCCAGCTACCGCTCGACCCAAGATTAACATCAAGGAGGAGTTGGCGGCACCGCATATTGCGCTTCCACCTTCGAAGAGGAATATACCCGAGAGAAATACAGTCTTCGTGGGGAAGAAGGTGTATATCCGGCCGTACAAAAGAATGAAGCCAGCGGATGTTAACATGTACGCCGACCCGTACCAGCCCACATCATCGAGCGAATTGAACTGGTTGGTGATTTCCGGTATAGCGGGTCCGATGATTGTGCGATCCAGGGCAACGAGGAAGATGGATATGTACAGGGAGATCATTATCAACACGGTTTTGGCTGGTCCGGGATAGCTGGCAGGCCCCGGAGGCCCGCCTGGCGGCCCACCGGGAGGTCCATTGGGAGGGGCGCCCTCCTCATGTGCTGGTGGTGAGGACTGGTGCTGCTCGTAGGAGGGTGGTTGCTCGATGGTTTGCTGCTGTGATGCGGTCGTGCTGGTGCGCTTGGATTTTGAGAAGAGCGATATGGCCGAGTCTTGGACGTCGCGGTGCTGCTTGGAGACCGGCCTTGAGTAAGATGAGTGCTTTGATGGACCAAGGGAGTCGACTACGTCGGAGACGAAGCGATGTGAATCGGCTCCATCACGTTCAAGGTCTACCATTTCGAAGGCTTGATCGTCGTGAAGCGCGCTGCCGTAGGATCCGCGTCTCATTCTCTCCAGGTCGGATTGCTGAAGAGGCTCAAACGAGTAGACGCTGGATCGATGGCTCGTAGGCCGCTGGCTTGTGCTTGTGGGCCTTGTCGGGGGTTGGGCATGGGATGCAGGCCGCGACAGTTGGTTGTCGTCGGCAAAGATCAAATCGGCAACGATGTCTGCAATGACATCTTGTGTCGACTCGTTGGGAGTTCGGTCGTGATAGTAGAAGTTGTCGTCGTCGCTCACGGTTCGGAAAGACGCGTTGTCCGTCGGGGTCACGCCCATCGGTGTCATGGTGATATTAATCTCTCAAACTTCCTCGGAGGTAAAGTTCTTCGGGGGACAATTGGACAAAATGACAGGGAGTAGAGAGGCAATTATTGCGACCAAGGAAAAGAGAAGGAAAGCTAAGCATGAAAGCTCGATATTAGAAATTATTGGAGAATAAGCTCGATCGCAGACGCATGTCCTGCACGATACTCTCTCCGCAGCAGCGAGACGTAGTAAGACGCAGGACGGAACCAGAAAAGAGGACCCAAGGAAAGCCCAAGCACCGACCGGAGAGGGTGGAAAGGCTGAGCAAAGAGACACAGCACCGCAACGGAGGAAATGAGCAGCGACGCGCCGACAAGCTGTGGACGACAAGCTGGCTGTGTGTGACAACCATGGAAGCTGTATGAGCTTCTGTCAGCCAGACCTACTCCGGCTAGTGCGGTTGTTGTGGTTCGTATCCGGACGTGGGACCCGGTCGTCGGCAATGTGGGGGAGCCGAAGGTGCATGTTAGCGAAATGGCGCTGCAGATCCGAATCGGTGGCTGGCCGCCCCCTTGCCTGGAAGGGTGTCTCGGCACGACAATGGTGCTGTCTCGGGCGGGCGGTACGTCGGCGGCTGGACGAGCCGGTGGGCACAATCTGCGCCTGGGCGCGTGCTCTTCTCGTTTGCAGCCTCCATGGCGAGAGGGGTGTTGGAAAAAACAGAGACGAGGTTCTTTGGAGGTTGAGGGGTTCGAAAAGACTTGTCGGGTCGCAGGGGGTCAGGAAACAAAATGCGCAGCCATGACAGCATATGCCCACGCCACGGCAGGGCACGACCCACCCCTCCCCTGCTTCCTCCAAGGGTTGCCTCTACCGGTCGCCAGGAGTTCGCCCCTCGTCGTCAGCGCAACCACAGCGACCGCATGGCCGACTCGATTTCCCATCATCTTGCAGCCTTCTCCACCACGATTCGGCCTGGACTGCGCCCGGGATCACTGCTGATGTTGAGTCCTGCGCCTCTGACCGCCCTAGTCCCACTGCCGACGGCTCTTCTTACCTGACTAGGGCCAATCGATACCCTTGGGTAGGATTTCCATAAGGCGTCCAGAATGAGTCGGGTGAACGCATGCGAGGGAAGCAAAAATAGGATACCGCAGACTCGGGCCTCTGGTATGACGCTAGATGCACCTCGACATTAATTGCCCAGGGTATGCGCTCATCGTGATTTCACGTTCTCAATGCTGACAGCAATGCCAGGCACAAGCATCGGGTCCACGTGATGCTGCACTTTATCGGGTTCCCCACGAACGAGGCCTGGCCTGCAGCTGCTGACGCATCCATCAATCTACCTCCGGCAGAGGATATATTCTAAGCGGGGTGCGCAGATGAGGTTCCTTTGAAGTGCATACCGGTTTTCATGGATCTGGTAAGTTGATATGGCTATGCAGAGGAGCGCAGATCTCGGCAGATCTAGATTGCAAACTGCGGCAGCATCCGGCTAACCAACTGCGGCGCGGGCGGGTATGCCCGTGACCCTCGACGCTCTCGAATCGTGGTTGACCGATGTCCTCAGGAAGATCCTGAAGATCGTGGCCTTGCCGACCCAAGAGCTCGCGTACGTGTGCTTTCGGCAGTCAGCGTGAACGGACGACGTTTGGCTCTTTGCAAAGGTGGGTTTCGAACCAGTATTGCCCTTTGAGCTACAGCAAGATACACGCGGTCCCATGGTCGACCTCCAAGTCCGCAGTACGGTCTTTGATGTCGGTCGATACTATTGACGGGGCTAGAACAGCATCCAACCCTGACTCTTGGCGCTTCGGCGAGCTTTAGTCAGTCTCGCTCTGAACCTGTTTGGAAGTGCATATTCCTTTGTTCCATCCTTCGTACGTAAGCGTCGGAAGAGTTTCCCAGTCGTTCTTCCCTATCAGATAACTAGATAGAATTCCACCAAGCAATGCCGAATGTGGCGGGAATTGCATCAACCTCAACTTCAAGGGCAGTCTGCAATCTGGCAGGAGCCCTCGAGCTGTCATACGGGATACCATTATCGATAGAGAACTTGACAAATAACATTCCCTCGACGAGCACCTCTACAATCAACATAGAACGCCCATGAGTCTGGGGGGGAGGGGTCTTCGTGGCTAGCACGGTATCAAAAACAAGATGATAGATCACAGTGGAAGGTCCAAGCCCAGGACCCTGTGAACGAATCAATATAACGCCCATAAAATG
>JAFHBV010000650.1:0-14544 GCA_019022785.1 Pseudomonodictys pantanalensis
CCCCCCCCCCCACCCCCCCCCCCCCCCCCCCCCCCCCCCCCGCTTTTTTTTTTCAAGCACATTACGGCATCCGCTTTTCGCCTTAGGCTCGTGGGCTCGGTGTTGTGTATAAGAGACAGGGGCAGTCGCCCCCCCCCCGGCCCATCTCATCAGTCGGTCTCGCCCTTAGAAACCACGGCTCCCTCGCACACCACCACCCCCATCTCCGCTCGCGGCTCTCGAGCTCCACGATATCGTCCAAGTCCCTGACGCTGCGCCGTCGCTTTTGCGCTCCGTGGTCGCCGTCGCAGCCCAGAATACCCTCGCCGCTGCTGCGCCAACCGCTGCATCATCCGGGCTGTGCACAGCCAGGCACTTGAGTCGCAGCCTTGAACACTATCATCCCTCCGCACCCGCGACTCCTCGCACACCTCAACACCACCCTCTCCCGCCCACGACCACGCACAGTATAGGCGACTGCAGCCCGCACCTCCCGCCATGGAGCCATCGCACGGCGCTCAGCGGGCGCCCGCCGCCACTGTCGACCCCGACCAGCTCGCCAACGAAATGACGGAGCGCTTTCGCCAGGTGCTCAGCACGCGGCGCATGAACGACCTCACATCGCGATCCGTCCACTCGAGATCCTCGTCGCCGGCCCCGCGAGACTTTGGCACACCGCAGCCGCCGCCCGCGCAAAGCGCCCCGCCGTCGTACTCGTCGCTCCGAAACACACCCCTCTTCCCGCAGCCGCCCCAGGATGCGCGGTCACTGCGCTTCAGGAACATGCTGCAATCCCTCTCCAACATGCCATTGCGGTGGGAGAACCCCGGCCTTCTCGACGAGGCCCTCCGCGTCGTCCCGCTCGAGCAAATTTACAACGAAGCCGAGGAGGAAAGCCAAATCCTCCAAGCAGAGGCCGAGAGTCTTGGATCCGGGAAGAAGGCTGCGTGGGGCTACCAGGATTGTGTCATCCGCGCCCTCATGCGATGGTTCAAAAGGTCCTTCTTCTCCTGGGTCAACAACCCGCCATGTTCCCGATGCTACTCGCCGACACTAGGCGTCGGCATGTCTCCACCGCTACCCGACGAACAAGCCCGTGGCGCCAATCAAGTCGAGCTCTACAAGTGCTCATTAGAACAGTGCGGTGCATACGAGCGATATCCACGATACAACGATGCCTTTGTCCTCCTCCAGACCCGCCGTGGCCGCTGCGGCGAGTGGGCCAACTGCTTCAGCATGCTGTGCAGAGCAGTCGGCTCGCGTGTTCGATGGGTATGGAACGCCGAGGACCACGTCTGGACCGAGGTCTACTCTGTCCACCGGAAGCGATGGGTCCACGTAGACGTCTGCGAGGAAGCTTGGGACAAGCCCCGCCTCTACACCGAAGGTACGCTATGCGCTTCCCATCCTACCAATGAACATGACCTAACGCTCTGTACAGGCTGGGGGAAGAAGCTGTCGTATTGCATCGCCTTCTCCGCTGATGGCGCCATGGACGTAACCCGCCGCTACGTACGGACTGGCAAATTCGCCCTGGAGCGAGCCCGAGCACCAGAAGCTGTGCTTCTCCACATCATGGACGAAATCCGAACCAGCCGACGAAGCAACATGTCCAAGCAAGAAAAGTTCCGCCTTGAGGGTGAGGACATGCGCGAGGACCGAGAACTCCGTAGCTACGTCATCTCTCAAATCGCCTACGAGGTCAGCAGAATCAACGCCGAGGACATTGCCAATGGCCGTGCCACTTCTCGACAAGACTCCGATGCCCTGAAGGCCCTGGAAGGCCGGACAAGCGGCAACGCCCAATGGATCCGCGCCAGAGGAGAAGGTGGACGAAACACACCAAACCAACAAGATCCCCGCGACCAACACCCACGATGAGCTACTGGAATCAGCAAGCCACCATCCCCTTCCACTCACCAAACACACACCATCATTTCAGCAACCCGTGACGAAGCCAGCGTCAATGATTGCACATTATGCAACGACGAACAAGCTCCACCGGTCATGATGGAACCATGTCGATACCCATTACTCTGAATTTGCGATCATCACACCTTGTACAACAGCATTTCGGGATCACTTCGCAACGGCGTTCAGGCGCACCGGACATTAGCCATTAACTCTAATGTCTACCCACCCACGACGGGGCGTCATCTCCTTTTCTGAGCATTTCTGCGGGGGCGCGAATTGGAGAAGAAATCAAGAAAGCGACGGGTCGAACATTTGTGCATACCATCTTTTCTATGTTTTGATACAGTGCGCAGATGTCGTTGCAGCACGTTATACCACTGGCATTTTGGTCTACCTTTTTTCCAGAGTCTGGAGGACTTTTTGCGCTTTTTCGTTTGTCATCATCATCTTTCCATTTGTCACGAGCACGCAGCATTTAAGGCGGGGTCAGGCAGCCACGGAGGCATGGAAGGGGAACGATCGAATCACTTTGTACATGCGACACGAGAGGAAGCACTTCACGCCTTTTCTCATTGGCCTTGTGCGAGAGACAGAGAAGAATGAGCCACGCAACGATTCCGGTGTACACGCAAGTCACGATGGCATTGGATGGGTGGGGTGGAGAGGAAGATAGGCAAAGCGATGAGGGGATCCGGAGCTTGCGTGTGCGCAGGTGTTGTGCGTTGTAAGAAGGTGACGCGCGTCCCGCCTAGGCGCAGGGCAGGCGCAGGGCAGGTCGCGGGTTTCGCACGTATGTAGAACAAGTGAAAAGATGAACACCGCAAACTTCTCAACAGCATGTGCGAATCCTGCTTGGTGATCGGCGGCCGAGATTGACCTGGAGCGAAACGATGAGCATGAATCGGCGTGTTTCAGAGTCTTCTTGGACGGTAGGGTGGCGGGATGGGTCACGTGGTGATCGATCTGCTCAGATGCCTCGATGCCTCAGGCCCAGATCTGCACATGATTGACAATCAACCATCGTAAGATATTCACGATGGCGTCTACCCTACTACTTCCTCGGCTTACCCGCAACCCTTTCCTCGGAACCAAACTTTTCCATGCTTCGTCGCATTTTCCGCAGGCCCATCCATCCCGCCCAAACTCCACAGCCTCGCTTGAGGCGGCTTGGCCCCCATCCAAAAATAACCCCGGCTTAGTCGACACCCTGACGGATGCCGAGCAAGGGCAAACTAAGCTTATTCGGAGCGTAGCTTGAACCGTAGAAGCTTGGCGGGGGAGCCTGCGGCGAGGAGAGCTTGAGATACGATGCCAAGGCTGCGGAGGATGCAATTGGGTATGCCGTTGCGGGTGGTACGAAGTTTGACGGTGGGACACGAGGGCTGGAGCGGTTGGCAGAGGTACGGTGCACTGATGAGGGGGAGGTTGGTGAGGGAAGTTTTTTGCGCTGTGACAGATTAGAAAATAGTCACGGCGTGCTGATGGGATGGTGGAGATGAGCGGGTGTGCTTTGGGTATTTTTTGCAGGTGACCGAGAGTAGAGTGAACGCGCTATTTCGGGGACGACTTAATCATCATGGGAGTGTTGGACGTTCAGCCTCAGCCTTGATGAATCGCCATTGTCATCAACCCTCTCTTTACAAACCTACTCCCAATCTTGCACATCCATTCCTAATCATTCACTCAGACTGCGTCTTCACCGCGTAACCCTCTCAGCTCGCACGCATCTGCGAACTTTCTTCCCAACACAGAAAGAACAGCACAGCAGCACCGCCATCAGGCCCATCGTTCCCTGATACCGCTACCGGGCTAGTCGTAAGCCGTCACTGACCTGTCCTTGCCCCATCCACACTAGCTACCTGAGGCTGGTGGCCGCTTCGCCAACGGGACAGCACCCTTCCACGCACAGACCCGCCTCAGCCCCCTTGAGTCCTTCCATGATTCTCAGCTCGTGTGTTGGAGTCGTTCTTACAAAAGCCTGCTGCTGAACCACTTTCTTGCAGCTGCATTCGCCGTTACCGTCACCGACCAGCGTCGATTATTTACGACTTTTCTTATTTTCGGAGTAGGGCTCGAGAGGCCAATTCCTTACAATCGCTTTATAGTTGGGGTGTTCTGACGTAGCCTCGCGAAACCCAACCCCCAGGTTTCTATTCTCAGCTTCACGAAGAACGAAGATACAAGGAAGGAAGATTGAACAAGATGGGGAAAGTCGGAAGATTCGCGTGTATCTTCACGCCCATGGCGTTGACGCTCGCGTCGCTCATTTGCCTTGCGCTGGTGCTGTCGGGCCAGCTGAACAAGAATAACGCGATTCAGCGGGACCTGTGGTTCTTCAAGGTGAGCTCAGCTCCCAGCCTCGCTCTCTTCGCCTTCCGCGATCGCATCGCTGCAATTTCGCTCCGAGCAATCACTAACAAGCCTACCAGGCCAACGCCGAGAACTTCAACAACAACCCCACAGGCGACCTCCCCGACGTGCCGGGCACGCAAATCGACAACAAGCTGCTGCAAGCGCTGCAGCAGGCCTCGTCGACGTCCAAGACGCTCAAGGACTTCTACCAAGTCGGGCTGTGGAGCTACTGCGAGGGCGACATCACCGACGGCAAGGAGACCATCACGTACTGCTCGCCGCGCCAAAACTACTTCTGGTTCAACCCCATCGATGTCTGGGACCTGGACAACAACACGGCGCAGAACCTGTTCCCGGATGAGATGCAGAAGGGGCTCGATACGTACCACAAGGTGTCGAGGTGGATGTTTGTCAGCTACATGATTGCCATTTCGCTCACGGCGATTGAGTTCTTGATTGGGTTTACGGCCATCTTCTCGCGGTGGGGCAGCTTTGTGACGACCATCGTGTCTACCGTACGCCTCCTCCCAATTCCCTCTCACTATCTGATCGTGGACAAGACTAACAATAAAGGCAGGCGCAAACCATCTTCACTCTGTCGGCAGCCGCGACATCCACGGCGCTCTACGCTGCCCTCGTCGGCGTCTTCGAGTCGGTCCTCAAGCCCTACAACATCAAGGCCAGCATGGGCTCAAAGATGCTGTCGGTGCTCTGGATCGGCGTTGCCTTCTCCATCGCGTCCGGCTTCTTCTGGCTCATCAGCGTGTGCTGCTGCTCGGGCAAGTCGCCGCACAAGAAGGTCGTCGTGGAGAAGACGCCGTATACGTATGAGCGGGTGGCGAGCCCGTATCTCGGCGCCAGCGGGAACGCGCATGGTGGGCATGAGATGCAGCCCCACGGCGGCCATGGGACGAGTGGCAGTGCGTATGAGCCGTTCAGGCAGCAGCATGTCTAAGGAATGAGGCATGCTTGAAGCGGTTTGGGTATGTTTCGTCGAGAGAGTGGTGGCATATAATGCTGCGTATGACGGGCGTTTATCTGTTTGCGCATTTCGGTCCTTCCATGAGAGCTATACCCGGCGTTTCTAATTGGCGGTGTGCGGACACATGCGTGCTATGTGGCTTGGAGCTAGGCATCAGAAAATGCAGGTTTGCGATGACAGGGAGAGTCGTGGATAACACATGACGATGAAATGTATGAAAAGTATACCCCATCTCCTGCCCATATACCTCTGGGTCTTTCTATGTGTCTTGTTACCAGAATGCAGAATACCCCCATTCCTCCTCTTCAAGTGCCACCTCCCATTGTTGTGAAGTGCTTTCCCGGGGGCATTCTATAAGAGGTGGGCAGGATGCTGTGCAACCCGGGTAGTTGCAGTTTTTCATTCTACTTGCATCCACTTGGTACCAACCCCCCTAATCAATGAGGTCTCCTCGCTCCCCTCCCCTCCATCATTTTGCCATCTCCATCAACATCCCCTCCTTCCAGCATACCATACATCACCACACCACCATGTCCGCCACCGAGCTCCAAGAGAGCCTCGGCATGATGCTCTTCGCCCACTGCACAACCGCCACCGACGCCCAATTCGAGCGGTTCCTGCAATCCCATTCCGATGCAACGCCGCCGCCGCACTGGCACAGCCACGCTGGATACACCGACATGATCCGCGCGGCCGCCACGGCCGACAACCATGCCGTGGCGCGCTTTCTCTTCTCCCGGCCCACGCTGCACTTCAGCGACGACAACCTGCAGAGCATCTGCCAGGCGATGCTCGACCACCGCGCCGTCGGCGTGCACAAAGCCGCCGTGGAGACGGGCACCTTCGACGAGTTCCACCAGGCTGGGTTTGCCATCTACTTGCTGCAAACCGTGGCCGTGGACGACGGCATGGATGAGAGCATGGCCGACAGGATGAAGCGCTGGGTCGAGTTTTGCATGGATCATATTGAGGATAAGAATGCGAGGGTGTTCGCCAAGGGGGAGAGCATGCTGGCTGCGGCTGCGCGGCTGGGGTTCAAGGGGGCGATCTGTGGGCTTATCGATTATGGTGCGAGGATGAGGGGCAGTGGGGCCATTGTGCTGGCCGCGGAGAAGGGGCATAAGGATTTGGTCGAGTTCCTGCTTGAGCGGGGAGCGGATCCCAATGAGGTGTGGCCCAAGAAAGGTGAGGAGTCGGCGACGGCGATACATAAGGCTATGAAGGGTGGGCATCAGGAGGTTGTAGAGTTGTTGTTTCGGAGCAAGGCGTGTATTTGGATGAAGGATGGGAGGGGGAGGAGCTCGTTGGGTGTCGGAGCGCAGAGAGTGTATGCGCAGAAGAAGAAGAATCGACGAAGAGGAGGAAGGAGGAGAAAGTAAGGGCTCGGAATGTCTTCTCGTCGTTAGAGCAAATCGACCAAGCCATTTAGCCACCTTCGCGCCTAGATATGCTAATAGTCAGCCGTAATAGCAGACTCGTCCATTTGAGGGTAAAGTACACGTTTGACATGGCTAGAAAAGCGCCAGAACTGAAGAGCTGAGGTTTCGCAACGACGGTACGTTGTGTGCTAGACTTACTCAGCACTACTTCCTATCCGACTTCCCCCTCTTCCGCACGGAGCGCATCGATCCCGCTTTATTCGATTTCAGCAGCCTCTCCACCACGTCGACAATTTCAGAGGCATGGTCGATAGCAACCTCGTGCCCCGCGCCCTCTATGACCTTGACCCTAACATGCTCAGCCCCCAACACTTCCTGCGCATCGGCCACGATCTCGTCCGGAATGATAATCGGATCCTTCTCCCCCAGGACCAGATAAACTTTCTGCAAACGGCCTACTCCTCTCTGCATGTTTTCGCCGAGGATCTTCCATCGCTCTTGCTGGTTATGGATGGGCGCATAGCGAATGCTGGAGATGAAGGCCTTGACGAAACCCCGATGGTGCCGGATCTGCCAATCCACGACGTTGTTCACCGTGCTCTGCGGCTTCCCGGGTAGGAGTGCTTGGTGCATGCCGCTTTTGAGTCCACCCTTTTCCTCAATGTCGCCTTCCGGTTCCACGGTCCTCGCGGTTTCAGGCCCAGTCCACAGTCTCCTCGCTGCGAGCATCTCAACCATCCATTCCGGAAGCCAGCTTCCTGTGGAGTATAGTACCCGACTTTTCCAGGTGATGTGCGAGGAGCGTATCAAGCCGCCCGTGGCGACGAGGATCAGGCCCTTGACGTGCTCGGGAAAGTACGAGGTGTAGTTTGCGGCGATGGTGCCGCCGAGGGAGTAGCCGATAAGAATGATGGAAGACGTGGCCCAGGGGAGTGGGGACGAGAGGAGGACGGTCTGAATTTGGGAGGTGTAGAGGCCGGCGTCGTAGTTGTGTGTGGTGGGAGATGGACCGGAAGAGTAGCCGCGGGAGAAGAGGTCTGGAAGGTGTCAGTGTGGTTTGGGATGGAAGGGACGAGTGGGAAAAATTCGTAAGTGTATTGAAAGATAAGCCAGAACCAAACTCATAGCCATCAAGTACCAAGACTCCCAGCAATCGAGAAGTAGAAAACACAGGATGGCAATTTGCGAGGTCGAGAGGGTTCCAACTTACCGAATAGCATCACACGGTATCCCGCTCGAACAAGCCTGCGTGCCAAATCTGTCAGCGCAATGCTTGGAGTAGAGATGCCATGGATCAATAATATCTTTTGTCCATCGTCCGGTCCCCATTCATAGACGCGAGTGGTGCCAAACGGACTGTCGACATCCCTACGCCCTGGAAGAGCGTCTGGCGGATAGGGCAGGGCATCTGTCTCCTCTTCGGACAATTTGGGTAGAGCACTCTCCAGGGGCGAGGGTATGATGTCGGATCTCCATGAGGCTCGGAGGGACGACAGGACAAGCAAAGTTCCGACAGCTGCGACACCCGCAAAGGCGAGACGAGGGGTAATTGGAGGGAGTGAACGAGCGTGCAAAAAGGCAGGGACAGGTGAGGCCGCTGGGGTCGGGGTGGTTGTGAGACGACTGAACCACGAAGACGCCATTGTCATGTAGAATTCTGCGAGGGAAGAAAGCTACTGGGCTTGGCTTGAAGTAGCAAGGAAAGAAGGAACTGCGTCGGAAGCTGGCAATCCTCCCAATTGCACCCCGCAGCACACTTGCGCAGGCACGCCGACTCGATCGCCAGATCGGATGACGGATGACCGAGTTATCGGAGAATTGCGGGAAATGTCGAAATGCGATGGTGGGAAACACCGCTGGCGTGGTTTAGATGAAGGCGCATGCGCGGGTTGGATAGGCGCGGGGCTGACCAATGAGCTTGGCGTCGCACAACGCAAATAGATCGCAAGAGGCACAGAAGGTGGTGTTGAGGACGGGAAAAGAACAAAGTGCTGCGGCAGCTGTTCCCCCTCATCTCGCAAGCTAAGTGTCTTCGTGGACAAGCGCCGCGATCCAGACGTCTGCAGGCCAGGATCCTCCACGGCGCGCCAGTCGACGCGGCGGCCCAGGGCATGTGGTAGCAGCGGCATGCGAGCAGTTTCAACGCCCCTCGTCGACGTCGACTGGGGCGCCGCGCCGCTGCTTGCGGGCCTTTTGTTCCTTTGCCATCTTTGCACATGGAGAGGCCCGCTTTGATCTGCAGGCGGCGCGGCCAAGGTGTTGCGCCCCCCAGAGGGAATCCCCATGCGGGAGAGCCAAGGTGCGCTAGTAGCACTGCACTGCACTGCAGTCAGCTTTGGCCTCTCAGCTTTCTCTCAGCCACGCTGCACGCTGCTGATGGGAATGAGACGACCTGGCCGTGCCTCCGCCGAACAAACCAAGTGAAATACGCCCGTCGACCCCAGCCTCGACTTCCCTCCTTTCTGGCCTTTGCGCGTCTCTCCGCGAGAGTCGCCTGTTTCGAAACTTGGTCCTCCCCGAAACATTCACCTCCGCTCTTGCCCGCACCGGGTGTCCTCCTTCCCCCTTCGCTTCGACTGTACATATAGTTGCCGACGTGCAGGTTGCGCGTGCCTCAGGACGGCCGAGATATAACTTGGAGGGTTTGCGGCTGTGGTAGCGCGCCATGGATGCATGGAATTCAGGGAAGCTTCCTGAGCGCCTGCCCTTTTCAAAGAAGCGACTCCCCAAGAGGGTCATTTTCTCGTGCGCATGCCCTTATGGTGCGGCTGCCCTACAATCGCTAACAGACACAGATATATCGCTGACTATCTCATAATAATGTGAGTATTGCGAGGTCAACTCAGCACACGACCACCTTCCCAATGTCGAACCCCAGCTAACAAGCTGTCGCAGCGTCCTCCTCGCTATATTCTTCGCCATCGACAAGATCGAGCCCTTCCACCAACCCTTTTCGGTCCTGAACTACACGCTCCACTATCCCTATGCCGTAAAAGAGCGGGTGCCCGTGCCCCTGGCTGCCGTCATCTGCGTCGGCTTCCCTATTGTCGTCATAACCGTGTATACCCTGGTCATCGATGGCATTTTCTCGCACCAGACGCCCATCCCGGCAGATAGAGGAGGCTTGAAGCGCTTGACAGGCAGATATAGGCTGAAGGACAGGCTGTGGGAGCTGAATTGCGGCATCTTGGGTCTGATGCTCAGCACTTGTGCGGCATTCACAATCACTGGTATGGAAGCACTCTCATGGTTAGTGGCAGTACGCTAAACGATCCCCAGGGGCTCTGAAGAATGCGATTGGAAAACCACGCCCAGATCTGATCGACCGGTATGTTCCATCTGCTGCTGGGAACCTCAGGGCGCGCATTGACAAGACGTAGGTGCCAGATTAAGAAGGAAATACTGGACGGGACAATACCTGGTCTGGATCCGAAGGATTTCAGCTTGGCCACCGTGGCAATCTGCGGGCAAACAGACCAGTACATCCTTAGAGATGGGTTCAAGAGCTTTCCTTCGGGGCACAGCAGCAGTATGTTCTCGTATATTCATTTGAACTTCAGCAGGCAAGCTAATGTGGGATAGCTGCATTTGCCGGTCTCTTCTACCTATCTCTGTACCTCGCCGCGAAACTGCACGTCCTCGACTCGAAGGGTGAAGTCTGGAAGGCTTTCGTCGTCCTGGTACCATCCCTCGCCGCTGCTCTCGTGGCCGGAAGTCGCATTATGGACGCCCGTCACCACCCGTTCGACGTCCTCTCTGGCAGTCTGATGGGCATACTGGTCGCCTGGGCTTCATATCGGCAATACTTCCCGCCTGTTTCCGATTCTTGGAAGAAGGGTCGCGCCTACCCAATCCGCAGCTGGGGGCGCGAACCTCAACCACCCCAACCCGCAATTCAGATCGACGAGGACATACAGCCCTTGCGGCCCATGCGCAGAGAAACCGATGAGGAGCGATCAGCGGGGGTATCTGGATTCTCGTCTCAGACAGCTGTCGGTGGCAGCGACGAGCATGGCGGCAACGTCTTCCGCCAACAAATTTCACAATCAATGCGAAGGAGGCAAGAGGAGGGCATATATGGCATGCAACATAGCGATACGCAGGGCTCTACCATGTCCACAAAAGTAGCGCGCTATCAGGGGCAGATGCCTGGTACGAATCCCTTCGGCAACCCACGACGCCACGATACGTATGATTACTCTTCGTCAGAGGACGACGAGAACATCGAGCTGCAGCCGCAGCATGGCGGCGTGTACAACCCAGTGTCCGGCCAGCTCACGGATACGGGATATCATCCTCCACCTGGAATATCTCCGAATCCAACGCCGCCTCCGCAGGCTGGATTGTCTATACAGCGGTCGCCTACGGGAGGGCCGACTGGTGATATTGGGGAGGCCAGGGGAGCACCAGCTCCTCCGCCGCATGCTGCAGGCACGACTCCGCAGCAGATATGATGAAAGTGGGTGCAATCGGTTCTTGCAAGGGCTTTTCTCTTCACAATGAGTGCGCGATGCGCACGGGGCAGAGGTCTGAGATTTCGTAAAATCCCGCTACCCACAGATCTGTCCCGGCAGAAGATGCTATCTGGGCACCATCTACGATTCATAATTGGACTAGTAGGGAATTCTTCTTCAGTAGGGCGTTGCGATCAGGCCAATATTGGTACGGCGCCATGGAGCGGTGCTCACATATATATTCGAGCAAGAATTTCTGTGAAAACTGCTATCTGGATTAATGCCTGCGTAGTTAACTAGTTGCATGTAATTGTACTCTGAGGAATATAAGCTAATAAGTAAGCGTAAGCTTATATAAGTTTAAAGTACTTCTAAGATATTTATTTATGCTATATTACAAGTAATATAAGTATTAAATATATATAAAATATTTATTTATACTATATTATAAGTAATTTATTATAAGATATATAGCTACGCGAGCTACGTAAGCTTCTAAATTATTATTGAATCTAATTTAGATTAGGAGTATTAATAAGGTATACTAGTGCTTACTTAGTTAGCTAACGCGCTTCTAGCGTCGAAACTAGCCTCGACACAGCGACCTCTACACACCTCGAGATGCAGTCCATCGCGACGCCCAAAGTACCGATATCCACAGTCGTCCCTCCTGCCGACCGATAGAACCACCTGATCGATCCCTCCACGCCCTCGTGCTTCTCGAGTCTACCGCCGCGCCGATTCCTAGACTAAGCCGCAGCGGGCTCCTGTCCGTCCACTTTCTCCTCCACCCTTTCCGTCGGTATATCCTCAAAATGACTGGCCGTTCTTGTTCCCTGAAGCGACAAATCGACGACGAGAGCCACAGAGCAGGAGGCACATATGTTCGTCCACCACCAGCATGGCGGCATGAAGTTGGAGCCCGAGAAACATCGCTTTGCCAACGCTGTGCGGATATCGACTTCGGCAAAATCATCCATCGTCGCAGGGGAAAATCTACCGGAGCAGTCAAACTTGGTACGGCTTCAGATATCGTCGTAAATCCGTCTTGCTCTCTTTGTCGGCTTTTTAGTCACAATTATCATCAACGTCAGTTTTGTGTCGATGATCAAGTATACTATCTCTATCCTTTCTATACGTCTCGTATCTATGCGCACAGATGGATCTACGGCCCTGGGCTTCAGGGGATACCCGAAACAATTTCCTTCGCCGTGGTTGAAGGTAGAGATATTCAATCGATGTTGAATGGCAATGCATGGGTTATGAGCGACACTATTAAGAGAACTGGATGGATAAGCCCTATCGCTACCTCCTCGACTGATAGTGGTTTTGCCGGTCAAGAGCTAGAACGGATGGTTGATTTTGCTCTCATAAAAGGTTGGCTGGATTTCTGCACGACAAATCACCGCGAAACTTGTGGCATCATTTCCAGCAGAGTAATGCTTCCCATCAGAGTCATCGATTGTGCATCTCGAACAATTATGACAGCCGCCCCTGAATGGCGCTACGTCGCTCTAAGCTACGTCTGGGGCAAGTCTCCTCCGATGGAGTCAGAAGAAGTGCGGTGTGCAATTGATGGTCAGGTCCTCCCGGCGCCGCTTCCCAATGTGATTGAAGATGCAATCATAGCCACTCAGAAATTGGGATTTCAGTATCTTTGGGTCGATAGATACTCCATCAACCAGTCAGATACACAACACAAGAAGTCCCAGATTCAGCAAATGGATCTTGTTTACAGCCGCGCATCGTGCACGCTCATTGCTGCTGCAGGGTCTAACCCCTCGGTTGGGCTTCCTGGAACTTCAACAACGCCAAGGAAACCGTCGTTCTCTGTTAGTACTCGGCACGGCTCGTATGTTTCCGTACCTCCAGATCCACTTCTGAAGATTAAGGACTCGGTGTGGAATAGTCGGGGCTGGACTTTTCAGGAGGCTCTCCTTTCAAGACGCCGTGTCGTATTTTGCGACGATCAGGTATACTTCTCATGCGGGGGTATGGCCTGTCGTGATCCAATGAACTTGCCGCTTAAAGCCATGCATCGAAAAAACCTACGGCGGTTCTCGGCCTGGAACGAGAACTGGAATGACAGCTTCAATGATACTTCACTTGACAATCGACTGTTCATGTCAGTTACGGTGGCTCGCTACCCTTTCCATGAATGCTCCAAACTCATTCGAACCTACACACAGCGGTCCTTGTCGAATCCTAACGATATTCTCAACGGCTTTTTAGGCATTTTCCAAAGATTCAGGACTGTGCATCAACCATTCCGTCAGTTCTATGGTGTCATAGTCGTGCCAGACGCCACATTTGAAGGATGGCAGGATGAACAAAAGAGAACGTTAAGAAAATCTTCGTATACAGAGCAGTTGGCCACTGGATTGTGTTGGGATGTTGACCGCAGCATGAATCTCTCCCAGTCGGGGTCTCGAAGAGAGGGATTCCCTAGCTGGTCTTGGACTGGTTGGGTCGAGCGGCTCACGACACCCAGTGAGTACAACGGGTACATATCGAACACCCATGACCTAAGAATAAGTGTTGAGGATAAAAATAAGGCAGTTATTGAATGGGAGCAGTTCTGCTCTAGCAATCCACCGGAGAAAGATCTTGACGCAAGCTCAAAGCTCCATGTCGAAGCTACTTTTGTTGAAGTAACACTCCGTCATTCAGCGACAAACTCTGACACTATGGAGAAACAACACCGAAAGCATCTCGACTGGTGGGCAGTCATCGAGAAAGAAGATAAAACTTTCTTCTCTACACGCTTCAGCTTGACTCGTGAGGAAGACGAGTGCCTGCCGCTGCTGACAACCAAATGGCAAGGCTTTATCCTGGGATGCAGATGTGGGACGTATTACGCTGGAAGTCATGGAAAGCGCGTGCATGGATCAGACCGCACTAACTTAGTTGTGATAGTCGTTGATGAAAGCTCTGGAGTTGCGGAACGCCTTGGAATGGCCATCTTCTCGTGCGATGCCAGTTTGAATGGTGTACTTACTACGCGGCGTGCTATATGCTGGGGCTAAAAGAGAGCTGCAACAGGGATTATAGAGGTCAAAGGCTATCCTAGTTCCTTGGGATGCCTTAAGGCAACAAGATTATCTCTTCCGCGGTCGATGCCTCGTGCTAGGACTAAGCAGAATAGCCGACTTGGAACTGCTGAGGCCCAGCAGCGGATGATTAGCCAGGCACGGCGCAAGGGGTCCTTATACGACAGGGGCTTAGAAGAATTAAAGAGCATGCAAAAGGTAATACTAGTTTTTATAATCTACTATAATAATATGCGTATATAGTACTTTAGTTTACTACTACTAATAGAGAGAGTAGTTTACCTATATTAGCTAGAATTTTATTAAGAAGACGTTAAAGTTATTTTAGTATAAAAAAGAAAGATATTATAAAAGAAGTATAAAGTAGTATTTCTTTACTATATTACTTACTATATTTTTAGTAATATTCTTTATTTATCTAATATTTCTTAATA
>JAFHBV010000651.1:0-14530 GCA_019022785.1 Pseudomonodictys pantanalensis
CCCCCTATACTCCTCGACCCTCCCCATCCCTGCCCCCATCATTCCCGCCTCAACGTCCGGCCTCTTCAACGCGGTCCCCTCCTTCAAGTACAAGCACAATCTAAATGCCGCATTCCCGTTCAGATAATACCGGTGCAGTCTCTTACTCCTCAAGAAGCCCAACCGCTCATACAACTTCAAGCTCGCAGTATTTGTGACCTCTGTCTCGAGGACTATTTCGTCGGCGTCGCGGGCGGCCATGGCGTCGATGGCCATGCAGACGAGCTTCGTGGCGATGCCTTTGTTGCGGTAGGGCGAGGAGACGGCGAGCATGGCGATGTAGCCGCGGAAGGTGCCGGAGCGGTGGGGCTCGAGTTTGCAGACTACCACGCCGATGAGGGTGGAGGCGGGGTCGAGCGCCTGCATAACACACGTCAGTGAGTGCTCAGAGTAGGGACGGGAGTGAATACTGACCATGTAGCAGAGGTCACCCCATTGGTAGAGGAAGTATCGGTAGACGTAGATGCTGTAGGGCTCCGAGAGGTCCTTGGAGATCAGCTGGCGGATGGATGGGAGGTACAGCTCCTCCTTGGAGCCGTGGTATTGCACGTATTGCAATTCATCCGTGTCCTGCTCTTTGCCATGTTGGGGCGCGCTCATGGCCTCTGGGCGGGTTGGTGGCCAGCGTCTGGGTGCAGCGGAGGGGGTCGCTTTCTCTTGTTCGGGCTTGGCGCCGACTTCCGAGCCTCCGGGGAGCTATGCCGACGATCCTTTCATGTGAACGGCAAGCTCGGAGGGCGCAAACTTGTTGTCTTCTGTTTTCTGTTGCCGTGCCTCAACCCTTCGTCACACAGCTGACACTCACCCGCCGGCATCAGCTCGCAGCGCATAATACATGTCCTTCCTGCGACGCCGCTTTGGCGGCGGGGATTCCTCCGAAGCCTCCACGCCCGCCGCCGAGCGACCCGCGAGCCTGCGCGTAGTCACGGAAGAGAGGCTGGATACGCTCAAGAAGCACAAGAATGGCAAGAGGAAGAACTTTTGGATATTCGCACTGGGCGGGCTGTTCGGCGTGTTCGCGGCGGCCTTCTTCGCCAGCAACAACGACATGATTGATCTGAGCAGCTTGGAGAGCGTGAACCTGGACAGTCTGCTGGACGTGCTACCGGCAGGCTTTATGAAGGATGCTCAGCAGCTGCAGGTACGTACGATCCAGCTCTAGAAGAGTCGGGTAGGGCTCATCGCCAGCGCAAAACATTGGACTGATCACTGAGCTCAGTAGAAAGGCGAACGCGACGCCGTAAACTACGACTCCTTCTCCGTCGGCCTGCACGCCCGCTCGCAAGGCGTCCACGCCCTCCATCCCGTCATCATGATCCCCGGCGTCATATCCACCGGCCTCGAATCCTGGGGCACCGACGAAGCCTCGCGCCAATACTTTCGCAAGCGGCTGTGGGGATCGTGGACCATGATGCGCGCCCTCGTGCTGGATAAAGCTGGATGGAAGAAACACGTCATGCTAGACCCCGAAACGGGGCTGGACCCTCCAGGCATCAAGCTCCGCGCAGCCCAAGGCTTCGACGCGACCGACTTCTTCATCACCGGCTACTGGATCTGGAACAAGATCCTCGAGAACCTTGCAACCATCGGCTACGACCCCACAAATGCTTTTACGGCCGCCTACGATTGGCGCCTATCCTACATGAACTACGAGAAGCGCGACCAGTACTTCAGCCGCCTAAAATCCCACATCGAGCTCGCCGTGCGCGTCAAGAACAAGAAAGTCGTCCTGCTCTCGCACTCCATGGGCTCACAAGTGCTATACTACTTCTTCCACTGGGTCGAAGCCGAAGGCTACGGAAATGGGGGCCCCGGCTGGGTAGACGCGTATATCGATTCGTGGATCAACATCAGTGGGTGCATGCTGGGCGCCATAAAAGGCATCCCTGCCGTGCTCTCTGGCGAAATGAAAGACACGGCCCAACTCAACGCCTTCGCCGTCTACGGCCTCGAAAAATTCCTCTCGCGCCACGAGCGCGCCGAAATTTTCCGCGCCATGCCTGGCATATCCTCCATGCTCCCCATGGGCGGCGACGCAGTCTGGGGGGACGGCAACTGGGCGCCCGATGACCTCCCCGGACAAAACACTTCCTTTGGCAATTTTCTGCGCTTCCGCGACGTCAACTCGACGCTTTCAAGCAGGAACTTGACGGTACAAGAGAGCCTCCCCTACCTCTTCAAAAACAGCGAAGAATGGTACAAGGATATGGTACTCTCCTCCTACTCGCATGGCATCGCGCATACCGCCCGCCAAGTAGAAGACAACCAACGCATCCCTGCGAAATGGATAAACCCCCTCGAGACGCGCCTCCCGCTCGCTCCGCACCTCAAGATATACTGCTTTTACGGCGTAGGGAAGCCGACAGAGCGCGCCTACTACTATCGCGATGACCATGATCCATTGAGTAAGACAAATATCACCATTGATACAGCCTTCACGAATGGAAAAGTCGATCATGGCGTTGTTATGGGCGAGGGCGACGGCACAGTCAATCTGATTAGTAGTGGGTATATGTGTGCGAAAGGGTGGAAGATGAAGCGGTACAATCCGGCAGGGGTTAAGATCAAGACGTTTGAGATGCCGCATGAGCCGGATCGGTTTAGTCCGAGGGGTGGGCCGAATACTGGTAAGTGTTTCCTCCCTGTCCAGTTGAGCGGAGATGGAGGGGGATATTTCTGTGGTTGGAGCTGACGACATGTAGGCGATCATGTTGATATCCTCGGACGCTCATCGCTGAACGATCTGATCCTCCGTGTTGCGGGAGGCAGAGGCGAGTTGATTGAAGAGACGATACATTCCAACATCCGAGAATATGCCGAGAGGGTCAAGATATATGAGGAAGGTGAAGAGGGGGAACCGAAGCGTGTGCCGCCATAGTATAAGTGGTCGAAGCCAGGTTGGACGGATATCTGATTGAGCGCGGCGTTCTAATAGAGTAGGCTAGATACCTGGGAGGGCTGATTCTGGAGCGTTACATGATACCAACGAAACGAAGCGGACACTGGGATTTCGCTGGGCTGGGGAAGGTAATGTTTTAATGACATCTTCTTGCAAGAACGGCGCAATAGACAAGGCCACATGCGGTTGCTAGTATCATAATGGATGATGGCCGCTAGCATGCGAATGAAGAGATGCGCATCATCACCACCATGACCTCTGCAAGACCCACGACCCTATCAGCTCTTCCTCCAAACCTCCCAGCCTCCATGTTCACCTCGCGAGTGCTCTTGAATTTCACCATTCCTCTCCATGACGAGTTCAAAGCGTCACACATTGATGCCCAGAACCTCGATATACATCGTACGCAGTCTGGATTCCCAAGCCTGCCGAATCCCAAGGCCATGTTGCTTCTGGTTTTGAGCAAACCGGCTACGGTCGCGCAAGCACAATACCATGGAATACAATTGGCTCCTTTTTGGTTCGCCTCCTGCCCTCTGCCACCACATGTATTGCTTTGGCGCCGTTTTTAGACTGCCGTCTCATATTCCAATGGTCTGGTCAAGTGTGAGGCTCGGCGCAGAGAGGCATTTATATCCGTAAGACAGGTGCCCCTGCTTGACTAACGTGCACTTCTACAGACTCTTGGCTGCTGATTGTTTGCACAGCAGTGCACACCGCAGTTGTCGAAAAGCCATACGGTCGGAGTAAAAGCGTTCGGCCGGTCGTCGCAATCCCCCAGGACCAGGGTAAGCGAGCAAATTACCTCACCCAAGCGTCCAAATTCCGCTAGGGCCTAGGTGATGATTAAGGAGTCGCTTCGCGTACCTTGCATCGCAATCCTCCCCGTCACGGATCGTAATTGCGCACCCGTTTAAGGCAATTTTCATCTGTGCGGTCTCGCGCGACGGTATTGGTTATGCTATGGGCGCTGTTGTTTCCGCGATGGCGAGGCTGAGCCATGAGTAAACGTCGATTATGCTGAGCGCGCTGTGGTTCCGCGCCGGGAAATTTGAGGGCACGTGATCGTGGCTTTCACCATACCTCGGCGAAGTATAAGGGATGCTGTCAGTCTCGACATGAGAAGGTATCAATCAACTCGAGCAAAAGCTGAAAAGAAGACGGTTATCTCTCACGTTCGTCTTCATAGTGACCACATCGATCCTTCATTCACATCATCTCCTAATTCTTGAGCGCCATCCGATTGCCTGGTCGGATACACATCATGGTAAGTCGGACTCCTTTCAAACACTCATGTAGACATCCCATCATTTTCATCTGCGAGACGAGACCCTCCATCCCCCATTTGCCTCGAGGAACCCAAACTAACCACTTCACCATCCCACAGTCACCTCGAAAAACCAATCTCGCTGCAGTCGCAGCCCTCTTCTTCACCAGCCTCACACACGCCTACCCCCAGCGCTCCACACCAGCTGCAACCCTCGGCAGCCCCCGTGCGCCCTGCCCCGACATAGACGGCACATTCATCATCAACCAACTCGGTCTCTACCCTGAAAACTCAGACTTCGACCTCAACTCGTGTCTCCTCTACATCGGGTACTTTTCCTCATTCCCGTCCCCCTCCCCCTCCCTTACCATACAGCCGCTGATCCCTTATGCTTCTAGCGTTCTATCCAATGCCTCGATGGGCATATACAATCCCTACTCCGAGTCTCTAGAACTTGTCTCCTTCCCCGATATCACGCTCAACCCAGCCTTCCACGTCGGCGGCGTGGCCGCCAACCCGCACACAAACCTCATCTCCATCGTCGCCGACGCGGGTGCTGCTTTTGTTACTGCTGGCCAGGATATCTCGGGCACTAATACACTCATCACGTGGGACCCTGTCTCGCGCACCGAAGTCTCGCGGCTCAATCTCACAGAAATGACGCAGGGCAAGTATGGAGGGTTTCAAGATGTGGAGTTTGATAGTAGGGGGAATGCATACGTTGTGGGCACGTTTCCGAGTTCGATTCTCCGGGTCGAGAATAACGGGTCAACGGTCAACGAGTGGTTCCTGAGCAATGGAAGCCAAACCGTGACGGGCTTTCAGGGGCTGGCCATGAGCGGCAATATCCTCATCGCCAACGACAACACCGTCGCGCCCAGCGGCAGCCTTGTTAAGTTTGACACTACGGCGGACAAGGGCATGCCCGTCACGGTGCCTATTAATCCGCCTAGGTCCATCGCTGGGTCGGATGCGCTGTATTTCCCTCCAAAGTACAATGGTATGCTCATATCCCTCTTCTCACTTATCTGCATATACTCACGCCACGCAGGCACCGTCCTCCTCGCCGCCATCTCAGCCACGGGCGTCGAAGTCCTACGCAGCAGAGACGGGCTCTGGGACGAAGCAGAGGGTCTAGGCCAAGTGCTTAATAGTGATTGTCTCGCGACTGGCGCTAATGTGACGGCTACGGTGCAGATTGGGAGTAGGATCTATATGAACGAAGAATTCTTTGTGGATGCGAATCCGGGGGGGAATCTGAATAGGACGGTGTTTCCGTGGGTGGATATCACGGTTGCGGTGGATAAGTTGCTGTCTGCGTAGGAAGTTTCAAAAATAGACTACGATGGGAGAAAAAGTGATTGTATTATTGACACTTTTGTATCTATCTTTGTTTTAGTATCAATCGTATACTTCTTCTTTTGCTGTTGTCGAGTATTCCCTGCGCTGTTCATGGGCTGAATTTCAGGCGTTTGGGTTATGTTGGTTCTCAGACTCTTGATGATAGAAGTGGAATTGGGCTCCCAGAGTGCTGGTGAGTACCAATCACAGACCTTGACTTTCAAGGGTCATAGTGCAAACGAACGCTAGACACGTCTTTTAAAAATTTGAAATTGACTAGCATATGGCGAAGATGTTCATCATCGTCATCAACATCGCGACTAAGATGAAGACCGTTATTATCACACTCAGACATGACGTCGGTCTTCAACGCACGCTAGCGCAGCCCGGTTCCCATAGGGTCATCCGAGTTTTGGTTTATTTTAGACCTCTACTCTGATGACAAAGCCAAGCCTCCACCCATTTTCACTTCTTCGATTTAGTTTTCATCATTCGAGCCTCAGAACATAAGGATATGGTCCCAGGCCACATGGGATTCGTGTCTTCTGCCCTCCATGAATGAGGTGTCCGGAGACTTTTGATGAGCTGGCTGCAGCACGGCACAACCAACATGCCCATGTGAGCTACACCTTTTTCTGTTTTGTCTCCTTCTTTCTGCTACCATGGCCTTGTGCTTGAGAGGCTTTCCAAGCGTCTTCTCTGCTCTCCTTCTCATACAGTAGTTGCATGTTAGTTTTGGTTTTGGGCAGAAAGGAATATGAAATCGGTCTCCCTAGTTTTTGGTATTGCTCACCAAGGCAGTATAGCAATGATGGCGGCATTTTTTTAACCTCGGATCATGAACTGATCCACGAGTGGCTGGGTGGAAGGTGCCAAAGGTTCCGTTTCAACGCACGTTGGGTCCGAGTAACGAAGAGGGCCGCTGGAACACGGCATGCGTATCAGTGATCGTAATTTTGGTATAGGAATGCTGCAAACAGAAAGTCCATGTCTATCTGACCTGAGACCGTGGAGACTCCAGCCCTTCCATACTTCCCAGTTCTCCTCTTTTGGAACGAGGAAGAGACGCCAATAACATCTCGCATCTCCATGTCTTCAGCGAGTGCGTGATTTTTCACTGTGCGCAGACAAAGATCCAGCATGAAGCTGACCATCTCGGTGGTGACAGTGTGATACCATACCTACCCCGCACAAGTCGAACGAGTTTCTTATGATGGAGGATACTTGAGAGGGGGAAGTACATCAAATCGACTCGCCTCGCTTTATGTTCGTTGTCCATGCCTCCACTTTCGGGGCCGTGGAGGCATTTCTTGGAGCGCATCAACAAGAGCACTGAACGTCTCAACTCATGGTTCGTGAGCGTCCATTTCCTACATGGCCAAAAGAATTCCATGGACTGCTGCATTGGAGGGGACCGTCATAGGTTCCGATTTTGAATATTTTCATTTGATGGTTACTCCAGCGCACCGGGAGTATTAGTAATCGCATCTGAAGCTTTGACTTCACTCTGGATTCACCTAGGTAATTTTCACTGACTCAAAATTTGGGCAAGTAGGTCTCCGCAAATTTTCCGGTCATGGACTACCCTATCCAAATCTTGACTAGGGTTCGTACAGAGGAGGGAAAGTATTGCACTGCGCTTGATACTTTCCGTATATGAAAAAATGCTTTAGTGGAGACCTCACATGTGCCGTTGAGAATCCGCCTTGAGCTCTCCTGGACCACCAAAACAGCCAACGTGTCCTGGAAGGGGGAGTAAAGAAGGGACATCAACACTTTCTTCCACTTATTTCTTGTCTACAACCAGCACCTGCATGGATGTACATGATGCCGATTTCAACGAAGACGAAGAGGGCCGGCGTCAGCGGAGAATTTGTGTCAGACTGGTTCAATAGGTGACACCAAAGAACAAGTCCGAGCATCGATAGGACAATTGTTCATTTTGATAGGCAGGGAGAGGAAGATAGGCAGTCAAGCCTTCTGATACACATAGTAGCCACCATTATGTCCAGGTCAGAGATCTACTCATAGATCTAGTCGCCTCGCCGTTGACATATATACATATGAGATTAGTCTATTTCCAATTGGGAATGCTGGGCTTGAGCGGAATATTCTATGTGAATATACAGACATCTTGAGTGTCGGCAATTCTTTTGAACTTTGCTGGGTTGTGATGGAAACGCGCACACAGAGTCGTAAGTGATAATTCGTTCTTGTAGTTGGAAGAACTCTCTGCTGGTCTGGTCATAAGATCTCATCATGCAGTTTTTGGTGATCAATAAATCAACGGGGAAAGGTGACGACCGACATGAACCGTGCTATTCTTACTTGGGTTCCTAAGAGCCTGAACAGTACGCTTACTAATTACCCAGAATCCGAAGAGAGGACATAGGGCAGTTGATTTTCGCTTTTCAAACTCGCTGGCCGGGAACGTGATGCAGAGGGAGTTGACACCAGAGATTGGCGGAGTTTATGCCGGAGCAGCTGTGAGGGCAAAATTACCGCCAGCCCTAACTTGTCCGTCACACTAACCCCCGCGCACCTCCTAGCTAATGTGCTTTCCTGAACCGCGCGTCAGAGACCGTACGGTCTCCAAATTTCCGATTTTGCTATATGCGCCCATACTATTACTTTTAAAGCCTTCCATAAACTTCTAATATCTGAATGTTAAATTACGGTCACCACGTCTTGACTGGACTGATCACATGCAAGATGTAGATGCAAATTTTCGTTGCGATTGCCCCGTAGTTTCTAGGTGAAGAGTTGCCCATCATTCTATTATGAACTATAGTTTGAGCACAAAAGTGGAATTATCCAACCGTAATGGGCGAGGCGACTATTTGACGAGGGTATCCAACCATGGTTCCCACACTGACTCACTTAGCGCTTAAGGTCGCCTATAGACATAAAAGGTCTCCTGCACTCCGAAAACTAGATCATAATCAAACCATCATCAACCACAAGTACACTTTTACAACTTTGAATACACCTTGGGCCCTACACTCTAACTCACCATGCAAACTATCAATAGCCAGTTTCACTGCATCAGCAAAGGCTTCTGCGGCAGTGTCTGGACACTCGAGCCTACTCCGATTCTCTCTCCCCACATTGCCATAAAGCGAGAGGATGGCGGACCTGGCCGTTCCATTACGATCGACTATGGCATGCACCGTCTCGTGCTCAGAAGCGCGACCCAATTTCCTCCCTTGGCTCTACTTTCGATACCACGATGTTACGCGCTCATCCAACCGGACGATGATGTCTGGTGGCAAAATTGTCTACCCCAATTTCCTGCCGGCTACTCCGCGTGCAGAGCGACCGTTCTGGAGCGCATCCAAAGGTACCGCGATCCATCAGCGACAAGCTCGTGGACCTCTTCTGCGCCGACAACACCAAGTTGGCCGACTTCGTCAAGCAAAATCCCGACGATGACGCATGCTTGATTCGCCCTTACTTGGGACGACGAAGACGACCAGAAGGCGAAACAAAATCATGATTCAAGCGGTTTAGCCTCCGAAATGTCCCCTTGCACATGGACCAAATGGAGACGCTCGGCCTGGACAGCACTGCCTACGCAGAGACCATGGCAGAGGTTCTTGCCTTGATGCATTGGGGAGCTCGCGTCGACGCCAATGACGTCGAATATGTGCTAGCACCACCTCGGAACCACGAACAGGGCTGGGAATCCGACTACTTGGGCAAGCATCGCATGTGGATTCTGGACTTTGACTGCTGTCGGGAGATGGATATGGATGAAGGTGGAATTGAGCAGACATGTGAGGCTTTCTACAGATATGACCCTTTTTACCCGAGACCGGCGACAGGGAATGAGGCAGATGAGAGGCTCTGGGATGTGTTCAAGTCAGAATTCTTGGCTGTCAGCAAGCGGATCTCGGAGAAGGAGAAGGAGGATTTGCGGGGTCTCTCGGAAATACTGATGCGAAGGATTGAGGAAGAGGGAGAGGCGCGAAAACTGGCCAAGGAGAATGCAGCCCGTGTCAATGTGGAACTCTGAGTACTGCTCTATACGCCACTAGTGGTGTCCATACGTTTATGTTGAGCTGAAAAATAAAATTACAAAATGCCTACCTCGATTGAGTGCTCTATTCCTTGACTTTGAGAAAGTGGATAGGCACTGTGGGACAACTTTTCTAAAGCACCGTACTTTCGTCCGCGCTCTCCGCAATCATCACGCCAATTGCCTTACGGCTCGTCACCGCAATCATGGCAATACCATCCGTTTTCAGACCTGCGATCAACTTCTTGAAGCGTTGGTGTCGTTTTGAGCTTGTTGGAGGTTGCGGTAGATTTGGGCGTTTTGGTGGGTGCTATGAGGAGCGTGTTCGTCGTGGTGTAGTCATATTATGCCTGCAAATCCCGCAATTTACACGCCAAATACCCCGCGGCCCGTCGTCGCATCCGCGGCCATACCATCCATGCTCATCATAATCGACTTCTTGAAGTATGGGCATCATGTTGAGTTCATTTGAAGTTGATGTAGACTCATAGGCTTGATCTCGTTGGGTGCTGGCCCCTGCGACGTCCTTCAGAACGCTAAGTCGCTTTCGTTTTAGTGCCGCAGAACGCCCTGGGGCCGCCTCGGGGCCCATACATGAAGGCGGACGGTATAGGTAAAAGTGCCTGGAGAATGATTGAAGGAGGACTGAAGCCCCGGTTCACCGGTCGCAGCTGCTTCGGTAAAGCGACTGCGACCTTTGCCACGCAGCCATGCAAGAACGTCGCGCAAGGCGCCTCTTCCACACGTTGCACACGAATGTTCGAAAGACATACCTGCACAAGGCTTATCATGAGTGAGCCCGAGGCACACTTCGCCTAGCTGCATTCGAATCTCAACCCGACCGGTGAAGTGCCTCGCACTGCATTTGACTTTAAAATCAGGCCTTGACTATCAGCACCCGCCTCCTCGATGTTTGGACTAGAAGCCCTCGCGAACTCACTCTTCGAAGCATCTCCAAATTCTACGGCTCCATTATTGATCTCAAATCCGCTCCAAACCTCATCAGAGGACTGAAAGAGGAGCTAGCAGGGCTCCGAACCTGTTTATCTGGGCTCGAAAAAACGCTTGAGACAGCTGAGGTTAAAATTCGTACCAAGTTCAGACTATTCGATCTTCCAAAAACCGCTAAATCCTCCGCCTCCGCCTCCAGTACATTGCATCAACATATATAGCAGTGGAATACCACCAAAAATTGAGTATTTGGGTAGGACTACATCTCCTGATTCAAGGAAAAGACCTCATGGCCGCCGTTGAAGATATCTCGAGAGCGAGGGAAGCAACCGCTCTGTCGGTCGTCATTACCAACTTGTGAGTCGCAGAAACCCCATGATTTACACTGACGGCGACTGACGTGACAGGTCAATTCAAACGAGGAGCCCGGGACCAGACGTCGACAAAGACACTGCATTGCGTAATGCCGAAGCTAGGATTGAAAGATTGTCGAATGAAGACGGCGTCTCTCTTCATGATCTTGAGGAAACTAAAAGGAAGCTGGATGGGCTGAAACAACGCCACAAAGGCCAAGTCACACAAGACGGACATCAGAATAGGGTTGGAATCTTTGCACCGAGTGGAAAAATGAGAGTCCACCAATCCGTTGAGCAAGATTGGGATGGTGATATAGACACTTCTGGAGATAACAACCAAGTAGGATACAATTTGGAAGTTGGGGATGGCACGCAAATATGGGAGGGAGTTGTGAGGACGACAGGGAGCGGCAACAAAGTTGGCATCACTCTGGGATAAGAAGGCTCCTCGTCATTTATTGCACGTAGGTCATCGGGCCTGGTGCAAAGAGTCCCAGTAGTGAAGCGCAAGTTACGGAATTTCTACAACTTAAATCGACCGAGGGGTATCATAAACTCATCATGGCGCTCTCGGCAACGTCATCCATTTCATCACCAACACCAACATCACAATTTGGGAGCATCAGCAACACTAATTTACACGTTCCTTACGCCTCTTACCCACTCAAGATGCTCCCTCGCATCTGAATATGGCGTTGTCCCTCTCTCTTCCTCCCCGATACCACTGTGCCTCAATCTCTCAGATCTTAAGCCAGCTAACTCGTGTCTTTCTGGCACTGAACTCCCCGGTATCTCCGCTCTCGGGGAGGGGATGTTGCCAAGGACTTCGTGACTGTCAGATATACGGTGTCTAGCTGGCGAGAGTGCACTTCTCGAGCTTCCTGGCGACCCATTACCACCGCCCACGGGCACATATTCGAGATTTCCCGAAGGCGATTCCGACTGAGAGAAAGTCCGCTGATATGCTGAACGAGCGTATCTCAAGGGATGTGTATGCAGATGAACTTGCGGTGGCGATCCCAGAGTCGTTCCCCCTAAAGTGGTACCTGCATGTGCAGGTGGCCGGGGCTGCGGCTGTTGCGGGTATTGCAGCGGTACGAAAGGAGGTGGCGTTTGCGCGGCCTTCTCTTCTCGTCGCCGTTCACTAGCTGCGACCTCCTGTCGCTTACGCCGACGATAGAGGACCGCGAGCCAGATAGCGAGTGCGATGAAAGAAAGGAGAACGGCTAGTGCTCCAAGCACTATGGCAGCGATGACACCGGGGGGAGTACTGTTATCCTTGGGCGGATCTGACGAAGGTGATGTCGTGGTAGATGTCTCGGTCGTTCGAGTGGCTTCCCATGGCCCACCTTTGACAAGTCAGCGAATCATCACCATGGAACTCGATCACATGTGTAGTAGATATTTGTTCGTGCCAAATTGCGGGTGACGCAAGCACTGAGCACAGTAAAGAACACAGTAATCGATCATATATATACGTACCAGTCCAAGTAGGCCAACAGCCTATGTAATAGTGTGGATGAGGATCTTCTGCAGTCTCATATACTGTACCGATGATGCACTGCGTCTGTGCTCCCGTGCCTGTACAAGTACTGTGGAATTGGTCATTGATCATCACGCTTCCAGAACACTGTGTGTAGACTGGGCAGTCTGTGTGTGCTTCTGGACAACATCTGCCGTAGCTGTGCTCTTGTTAGCTTGCTGTGCCGTTGTCGTATTCGACGTTCCGAAGCCAGACATTCACCAGCCTCGTCTTGGCGCGGCCCGATTCGGTCTAGTCTGAAATGGAATAGGAAAGAGGTCTAGAGGGACTCACCCATCAACTGCATACCAAGTTCCCGTCAAGCACCCAAAGGAACTCCAAACACCTTGGGTGAAAGTATATCCAATTACTTGAGGCGGTACCGTAGTCTGTGCACGAGCTTGTAGCTCTATGCGAGATGGAGACGGTAGCGCAAGGGTCGAGTTAAATGCAGTCGGCTCGGGTGCAATCAGGAATGAAAGCGTGGTACGGAGTGCCTCACCAGAGGCCACAGTCCCTCGAATAGAGGCATGCTGAAGGGTAGAAGACAACCTCGGAGAATAATTACTCGATGAACTACAAGTGGAAGAAGAAGAAGTAAACGCAGATGAACCGAACAAGAAAACTAACGGGCTGAAAAGCGGAAGGAACCAGCTTGGCAGGCAATCCGCTGGCCTCGCGATACTATTGAAGAGATGCAAGAAAGTGAAGAGGTAAGCAAGGCCAAGTATGACCTTGACATACTGTAGACCGGATCGTGCAGGCATGGCAGAATTGTCACGGTGAGCGGGGATCGACAGAGAAGGGAAAAGCGAGTACCACGGGCTCCACCCGTCAAAGATCATATATACCAGTCAATATGTGAGTTGGACCGCAGCCAATCAGTCTTCTTCAGGCAGACCTGCATGCAGCTTCACTTCTGCCCCTCGCCCTATAGCGCCCTCAAGCTCACAAGGCTGTGGAGCGGGGAAGGTGCCGAGGTGCTCAGCTGAAGTGAACATGCATGCAAAGCGCCTCGGAGATCGCTTGGGAGGCCGTTCACAGCGGGCCTTCTCGCCAAGTGAGCATGTGATTCGTGCTTCAACGCGTGGAGTTCTTGGTAGTTGGAAGTCGACTCTTGAATGGTCTGCATGTGAGCACACAACCTTGGAAGTCACGACCTGCTTGAAAGTCCTTCGGGACTCACAACCTCTCCCAACTGCTGCCTAGTCTTCCAAAAGGTAACTTGTCGGACGACAAAGCCGAAGAGAATATCCATTCGTTAGCTGAAAGCTGGAGAGGGCGTATCAGGGAGATCCTGGAGGAATAGCGGCGTTGTGGCGGTGCACGCAACAACACTTCCGCATCGGGCCTTATGCAGGCCTAAGAACAATGCAATAATTCTCCGCAATATGAGGGCTCTGCACGGCTTCTTAGCCATCCGGCTGTGCAAATAACACTGACCATATGTTCGATCCCGTGGCACCAACTGTGATCTGAGGACGCGTACACCATGCCAGAATGAGAGGCGCTGGAGGGAACGCGCCGAATTGCAGGAGCCACGGGAAATGCATCGTACCGCCCGCAAATATTCTATCAGTAGGTTGCGATAGGAATCCAGAGATCTAGCCAGCCTTATAAATACGCAGGTCCCCTCATACTGAGTTTTTGCTGTGTGGTATCCCGTCCGATCCTACTCGAGTGGAGTCCGGCTCTAACGATCACTGATGTTGCGTAGATAAACATCATTCAGCCTTGCAATGCTGTGTTTGGGTAGCCTGCCGCGGTTGCATGACTATGGAGCAGCCCCGTCATAAAATAGACCAGGTAATACCCTATGCCCTATAGCTGTCAACACGTAGATCCTGTGGCTCTCGGCGCGTAAAGCATTTCCACACCTCCAAACATTAAAGCCAATGCCGTAAAATGCCACAAGTATCGTTTTTGCACTATAGACCCCGCATCTTCACCTCTTCACCCCCTAATTCCTCACCTTCTTACTCCCCCTCCCACCCCTCGCACTCTTCTTCCCCTTCGCCTCGGGACTGCGCATGGGAGTCAAATTCCTCGCCACACTCTTCGCCGTCGCCTTCCCAGACTCGCCACTATTTCCCAGAGCATCCACCAACCCACTTCCTCTATTCCCAGTCTTTGCTCC